>VDFB02084713.1:0-12842 GCA_007258455.2 Sequoia sempervirens
AAACAAAATAAATTTATTTTATATATATTTTTTTGGTTCTTTTAATTCAGAATTTACAATTATTAAAATTAATTCATTTTAATATATATATATATGTATATATAGTATATATATATGTGTATATATAGTATATATATATATATATATGTATATATATATAAAATGATATATATACAAATATATATGATTTATTTGTAGAATATTATATTCACGATAGTAATTCAAAACAATTTTATATTTTCCTATTAGATGAAATTAAAAGTTAATGATTTATTGATTTTATTTGAATGTTTTAAATTAGTGAAACAAATTGAGGAAATTAATGATTTGATCTTTGTAAAGAAAATTCTCGTTGTGTGCTAATGTTGTATGATTTGTGGATTTATGTTATTAATCGTTTCCTTGATTTTGAGTAAACAGTTGATTTATTTTATGGAGTTCATTATTGAGTCTCTTGAGTTGAGTTAACAACATGAGTGTTCCTTTAATTGGTTAACTTTATTATAGGAGATAGGGTTGTCGTTAAACTTCCAGAGGTTAGGGAATTTGGTATATTAAGTTAGGAGGCTTCTATTTTGGGTATTTAATTCCACTTTCTTTATGGTTGTAATCTTATGTATACATTGATTTGCGTCGTTTTGTTAAGTAATTGAGTCATAAGATTATAGCGAGATGGTTTTTGCCTCACGAATTTATATCTTGTGTTTTGTGAACTTGAGAGTTCAATCCCTTTTTTTTATTGTATGTTAGGGGTTCTAGGGAGAGTGGCTCTATGTGGGAATTGGCGCACAAAGGGGTTGTCAGGATAACCCACAGTAGAGTTAGTGTAAAAATTGAAAACCTAACTAATCAATTAGGGGATGGGTAGTAAGCACTAAAAGATAATTATAGATTCCTCACTCACCTGTTAGGGCTTCCAAAGACTAAAGGTGGCCGAGAAGGCCGTGGTTGGCATAATCGTGATCTCGTCTCTATGAGGAACGCGCGATTCTGCATGAGTCACCCTATGGGGCGGCGCCTTGAGATAGGCAGTTAGGATAACCATAGATGGAGGTGGCACCTAGTGATAGGATGTCAGGATAATCCATGAAGGCCATGCGATGACACTCTCCTCTAGTTTCCCCCTTAGTTGATTTAAATTGGAATCCTCTAGAAGTGGTTTATTGTTTTGACTTGGTGTATATTGTTGTCATGTTTTGTTAGTAGACTTTTGTTGTTATGTTTTCTATGTGTGTGAATTCTCTTCCATGTTTGAAGTTGAGTCTTGTGTGTTACCTTAGACGTCCTTGGTCGGGAATCCTTTCTTAACTACTCTTAGCATGGGGGTGGTCGGGTGGAACGTGCTTCGCACCCCATTGGGTTTCCCATTTGACAATTGTACCTTCAGTGCAGAGATTGTGGAGACAGAATGTACCAGATTTATATTCACTCAGATGTATATATTTGTACTCTTGTCATATCTTGTAAATTATAGTGTAACTCGCCCATGTGTTGGGATAATGTATTTTGTAACTTGGATAATTGTTTATTGATATTTAGTTGTATCATGATGTATTGTATTATCACACTTTGTAATTCAAACATTATTCACAGATGTAATTATATTTGATGTTGATATATGTTGAATAAGAATTGGTTCTCATTGTTCCCCAGAGTTTTAATGGCTATTTAATCTTGTATAGCATCCCATATTGGTTCATTCTTAATTTAATGCTTATCGTTTATCATATTTATATGAGAACTCATATTAGTGGAAATGAATATTAGATTGAATCAAATTGTTAATGAGTAGTTAATGTAATGTCTATTCATGTTAAAGGGACTTGAGGGACTTAGTTTGTACTTGTATGCCATGTAGAAGTTGCAATAGTTGCTTTTATAGGCTTTATATGTTTAAAAAAAATTATTGTGTAGTTAGTTGTGCTTTGGGGTTTGCGCGACGGGGTGTTACAACTTGGTATCAGAGCCAGGTTTGCAAACACTGGGTACTCTAGGTAGTTGAGTCCATTAGGAAACCTTGTGTAACTCTTGGTCTTACATAACTCAATTGTTGTACAGGATCATGCCTAGGCAGAGAGGTCGTGGCTGAGGAAGAGGCTGAGGTGGTGGCCATGGGGCCAATCGCCAAATTCCATCACTTCCGAGCTCACATGGTTCAGAGCGTGAGGAACTGCAAAGTTCCCAAAGTAATCCAATAGGTGGTGGTGGTCAAAATCCAGAACAACCTGGTATAGGTGGTCAGTTGCAGCATATGTTAGAGGAGATATTGGGTCGCTTAGGCCCTAAGCAGGATGAGTATCAGAGGTTGGATAGAGAAAGGGAGAGATCCCCTAGACACTGGGAAAACATAGTTGATCAAGATGCAATAGTGGCGGGTCATATGAGAGACCTGTTGAGAGCACGACCTCCTACATTTGATGGATCTAGTGGGGGTCTTGAGGCAGAGACTTGGTTGATCGATTTGGATAGATGCTTTGCAATGCATCCCTATGGCAGTAACACTAGGGCTAGGTGCGCCATCATGCACCTTAGAGGCTTTGTGTCCACTTGGTGGAGACTTGAGGAACAAAAATTACACATTGACATCAGCATGGTTACTTGGGAATTATTTATGGAGAGGGTTCGAGGAGCCGCGTTTTTCTTTTTGATCCTTTGAGTGGCGTGGGGCAGATGGATTCCATGAACTTGAAATGGGGTAAATGTCTATCAATGTATGGCGTCGTTTTATGAGCTTAATGCGGAAATGATGAGGGAATACTGCGTGCAACATTTTGACCGGGGGCTTAAATGCATGGAGTGAAGGCCGGGGAATAACGGGCAAGACAATGGAAATAGTTGTTGAGAAGGCTCGCCTTGTGGAAGAAAATTTGGCTACGGCATTAGGGGGACACACAGGAGTTCAGATTGGTAGTGCTCCAGTTTCAAGATTTGGATCTAGAGGTGGACAACCTTAGGCTACAAGGAGTTCTAGGAATTTTCGGGCACCCTTTAAGGGTGGTTCACAGCAGCAGTAGCAGTCACAGCCCAAACAAAATAAACCATAGTCACAGCAGGGAGACAGATCTCAGAGCAGAAGGAACCGTAGCTGGCAGCTAGTTAGACATGATCATTTTGTGCCACCTGCTTAGAGTACACATTCGGCACCTTCCAGGGGAAATTTCCAGCAATTGAGTGCATCATCTAGTGTTAGAGGGTTTGGATGTGGTACAGTTTGTTTCTCTTGTGGGCAATAGGGGCATATTGCTAGACAATGCCCACAGAGGAGCACTACAGGATTTATCCAGAGACCAGTTGCTTCTGAGCCAACAATGGGTGATACAGGGAGAGCACATCGGGTATTTGCAGCAGTGGACAATCACCAAGCTAAACATCAAGGCACTGTAGTTGAGACATTAGGTGCGTTGAATGGTACTAGTATATCTATTCTCTTTTATTCCAGAGCATCAAATTCATTTATTTCTCCTTCAGTAGTGGAACGTGGTAGATTGGTGGCAGCCAGGCAAGGCATTAAGTGGCAGGTCAAATTGGCCTCCGGGGCAAAGGTTGCAATTGAGTCACTAGTTCAGGGTTGTAATTTGCAAATTGGGTCACTCACAACTATGGTGGATCTTTGAATCCTACCTCTTGGTTCATATGATGTGGTTCTAGGTATGGATTGGTTGAATGCTCACCGTTCCATAATTGATTGTCGACATAAGGTAGTGCATTGTGTGGATGATGTGGGTAACCAAGTTGAGATCGTTGGTATTCAGAGACCTATCTCACTACATTTGATCTCAGTTATGCAATTAAAAAGGTGTTTCAGACAGGGTTGTCGGTTATTTGCAGTGACAGTTGATGATTTGGACTCGAATGAGAGTCAAGGGATTTCATTGGATGATTACCCCCTTCTTAAGGAATATTCTGATGTTTTTCCTAGTGAAATCCCTGGGATGCCACCAAAGCGTGACATTGACTTCAGAATCGATCTTATTCCTGGAGCTAAGCCTATTTCTCGGGATCCATATCGTATGAAAACATAGGAATTGCAAGAGCTTAGATTGCAGTTGGAGGAGCTTTTAGAGAAAGGGTTCATTCATCCTAGTGTTTCCCTTTGGGGAGCACCAATAATATTTGTGAAAAAGAAGGATGGTTCTCTCCGATTGTGTATAGATTATAAGCAGCTCAACAAAGTGACAATCAAGAATCGGTATCCTTTGCTGAGAATTGATATTATTTGATCAAATAAAAGACTCCAGAATACAGCGATCTTAAGTCTGGCTATCATCAGTTGCGAATAGCCAAAGCTGATGTTCATAAAACTGCATTTTGTACTCACTATGGGCATTATGAATTTATTGTTATTCCATTTGGGTTAACTAATGCACCATCAGTGTTTATGATCCTAATGAATGGAGTTTTCCGTACCTATTTGGATAGGTTCATACTTGTGTTTCTTGATGATATCCTAGTGTACTCTAAATCAATGGAGAACACGAGACATCTACGGCAGTATTACAATTTGAGGGACAATGGTTGTTTTCAATTTGGCTAAGTGTGAGTTCTACAAAACAGAGGTGAAATACTTGGGGCACGTCATCTCAGGTGTAGGTATCATAGTGGATCCATCAAAGATCCAAGCTATTGTTGATTGGCCAACACCCAAGAATGTTCCAAAGATTAAGTGGCAACATGGGTTTAGCAAGCTACTGTCGAGAGGTTTATGCAGGGGTTTTCTAGTATCTATTACTTCTCTTTAGAGGAAAGGGAAGAAGTTACTTTGGTCACGAAGCGGTGTCGGTCTTGGGAGCCCTTAAGGGACCGTGTTCGAGAATGCTGTATTGGCCGGTCCACGATCCCTCTTGGGGATTTCAGGTGTGCCATAGATGCTGTGGAGGGGGTTTAGGATCCATCTTGTTAAGAAGGATGTGTAATTGCATATGAATCCCGTAAGCTCAAGGACCATGAGCTTAATTACCCCACTCATGACTTGGAGTTAGCCGCAGTGGTTCATGCCCTTGTGAGATGGAGACACTTCTTGTTGGGTCATAGGTTTGAGCTTCATAGTGACCATCGCAGTTTGCAATATATTTTTACTCAGCCAAACCTGAATGCTAGGCAGAGAAGGTGGATGGAATTCCTCTGCGAATATGACTTTGAGGTCAAATATGTTCAAGGCAAGGAAAATGTAGTTGCAGATGCTTTGAGTCGGCGGAGACATGAGATTTCTACAGTGGCTCTTGAGGTAGATTTGAGGAGTCAAGTCCTCATAGCACTTCCATCTGATAGTTGGTATCAGGAAGTGAAGTCAGAAATTGAGTCTGGTAGAGCTCTAGAAGGAAAGTTTGCAGGGTACTCACTTGAGTCTGATGGTCTTCTAAGGTATATGGGTCGCATTTACGTGCCTTCTGTTGAGGGTCTTCGGACTCTAATTATGACTGAGGCACATCGAGCTCCCTATTCTGCTCATCCGGGAGTTAAGAAAATGTATGCAGATCTTCAGGCATTATATTTTTGGGCTGGCATGAAGAGGGATATTGCTGATTTGGTAGCTAGATGTTTGGAGTGTCAGAGGGTCAAAGCAGAGCATCAGCATCCTGCAGGTCTATTACAGCCTCATCTCATTCCGGAATGGAAGTGGGACATAATTTCCGTTGACTTTATTGTGGGATTGCCTATGACTTCTAGACGTCATGATGCTATCATGGTCACAGTTGACAGATTGACCAAGGTGGCTCATTTTTCCCCAGTTCGTTCATCTTACACAGCTTCATCAGTTGCTAGAATCTTCATGGAAGATATTGTCCGCTTGCATGGTATTCCACGAAGAATCATATCCGACAGAGATCCAGTGTTCACATCTGCATTGTGGACATCATTGCAGCGTGCCTTAGGAACACAACTAAACTTCAGTTCTGCCTACCATCCTGAGACAGATGGACAGACAGAGAGAGTTAATCAGGTTCTTGAGGACATGCTTCGTATGTACATGATGGATCAACAGTCGCATTGGGAGGAGTATTTTCATCTTGTAGAGTTTTCCTATAACAATGGATATCATAGCTCAATTGGTATGGCTCCCTTCCAGGCACTATATGGTCGTCCTTGTAGGACCCCATTAAGTTGGGACCGTCTTGATGACAGAGTTCTCCTTGGTCCCGAAATGCTTCAGGTCATGGAACAGCAGGTAGTTCACATCAGAGAGCATCTTGTGGCAGCTCAAGATAGACAAAAGAAATATGCAGATGCACATAGAGTTGACTGCCAGTTCTTTGTTGGCGATCGAGTCTTTTTTAGAGTGCAACCGCGGAAGAGCCCAATTCATTATGGAAAGGGTTCCAAGCTCGCACATCGTTTTGTAGGTCCATTTGAAGTTTTGGAGAGGATTGGCCCCATTGCTTATCACTTAGCATTGCCACCCAGTCTATCACGGATACACGATGCTTTTCATGTTTCTGTACTTAGACCATATTTTCCAGATGTTACTCACGTACTTGATTGGAATGCTCTTCAGGTCGAGGACGGGCAGCTAGCACTCGAGCCCATGGTCGTGCTTCAGCATCGGAGACTCGCCCTTAGGGGCAGAGGTATTGAACAGGTGCGGGTTCAATGGGACCCGAATGATGAGACTTCAGCGACATGGGAGGATGCATCCCGTATTAGAGACGCCTATCCATACTTATTTAGTGGCTTCTAGGAGTAAGCCATACTCTAATAGGGGAGGATGTGATACCCCTCATGTTGTTGTTACTCTTATGTGTTGATCTCATACATGTTTGTGTGGGTGATAAATTCACCATTTTGGTTGTGCATGGATTTATGGTTTGGTTGCTTTGCTATACTGGATTTTACCTATGTTGTTAGATGGTATATCTTATGGTGATCATGTTACATAACTATTTTGTGGTGTTCTTTGATAATGTATATATATATATGGTGATGTTGTGAGTTTTATGTTCTAATGATTGGTGTGTTTGTTAGTGCATCTTGGTGAAAGGACGGAGTGGCATCACTTGCTTGCAAGTGCCCTGCTACCCTACGATTACCTTTCACGATGTGTTTGCTATGGTGATTTATATGCTTCCTAATATTTGTTTCTATGCAGGATGCAGGTACTGGACATCGACTCCACCTACTTGTGAGGTTTGAGCATGTCTCATAAACTCAACTGGATTGATGTTGAAAAAAGGAGTGGTTAGGAAAGAATTCTCGTCCCAAGTTCGTCTTTTGTGAGTCTATTGTTGTCCTTGTTTCAATTCGTACTTGTATGTGAATGTGTTAGTGTCGATTAATATTTTAGCTTGTAATTTAATTAATTTTAATTAATTTTAGTTAAGCTAATTGAGTTATATTCCCTATTATATGAATAGTTTAAATAAAATAAATTTACTTAGTTGATATTTTAAAATGTTAAATTTGTTAATGCATTTGGAGCTAATTAAATTGTTTAATTAAAATTAACTTATTATTATTATTAGAAAAAAATATATAAATAAAAGAACAAAATTGATTTTTAAATTATTAAATTTTCTTTTATGGGAGTTGTACGGGAAGTAGTGGGGAAATTAATGAGTTTTGTTGGGGAAATTATTCCCGGAACGAAAAGAGGCATGGGGTAACAGAAGTTTCTTCACGGGAAAATTTTTGGCTAAGAACAGTGGGTAGCTCTGCGTTTTAGAGTTCTGAGATTTTCTGGTGTATTTTGTGTAAGAAATTTGGAAAAATCTGCAAGAGTTTTAGAAGTTTTATCTGTTGGCTTGAGGTGAAGCTTCTGGGAGGAGTTTTATAGCTGGAGGCTCTCGTGGCAAGGCTTGGCACAGTTTTTACTTCCACAGGCTACAAGAAACAGGTTCTTTACTGTTTTCATTTTGTTTTCTTTTCAAATGCTTTCTTCTGGGAAAAGATGTTTGTTTGTGTAAGAGGAATTGTTTGCTTCTTTTGAGGAAATCAGAAGTTTTCTGTAGAAAACCATGTTTCCGGTTGCTGCCGTTCAAATTTTGTTTTGCTTGTGTAGGAAAATTTTGTGTTACCCTATAGAAAACTTACACAGCAAGAATTGGTGAATTTAGTTAAATAAAATTCTTGAAATAGAAGCACAGAAAGATTCAGTATTAAAAGAAAACCTCTAAGGGAATTTTAAAACGAAACCTCTCTGTTTAAAACAGAGGAATTTAGAAAAACTTTGTGCAAGGGAAATTGGGAAAAAAATCAAGAAATTAGTAAACTTTTGTGCAAATTTTATAAATATTACCTATACAGTATATAGTTCTCCAATTTAATCCTTCTTTTTTATGGGATAAAATACTGTTCCAGAGAACTCAAATTTTACCTGTGTGTAATATATATATATATATATATATATATATATATATATATATATATATATATATATATATATATATATATATATATATATATTGTTAAATTTATGTTTTAAAATAAAACCTTGATATTTTTTTGTAATTAAATTGTCATCCGTACGGAAGCAAATTTTAAAAATATAATATATATATATATATAACTGACAAAATTTCGTACCCCGGAATTCGTTAGAATATATATATATATATAATATAAATTAAATAAATAAATAAATAAAATAAAATAAAATTTTGTGGTGGAGGGCCTACCATATATGATGATGCCGTGTGATCAAAGTTGTTACCGGCTGATCCTTTGAATTTGCTGTATGATCCACTGATCCTCTATGGGAGATGCAACCCCCAAGTGGGCCTTTGTTTTTTTTTTAAATAAAATAAAATAAAATTTATTTTATTTATATATTTTTGGTTCTTTTAATTCGGAATTAGAATTATTAAAATTAATTCATTTTAATATATATATATATGTATATATATTTATAAAATGATATATATACAAATATATATGATTTATTTGTAGAATATTATATTCACGATAGTAATTCAAAACGATTTTATATTTTCCTATTAGATGAAATTAAAAGTTAATGATTTATTGATTTTATTTGAATGTTTTCAATTAGTGAAACAAATTGAGGAAATTAATGATTTGATCTTTGTAAAGAAAATTCTCATTCTGCGCTAATGTTGTATGATTTGTGGATTTATGTTATTAATCGTTTCCTTGATTTTGAGTAAACAGTTGATTTATTTTATGGAGTTCATTATTGAGTCTCTTGAGTTAAGTTTACAACATGAGTGTTCCTTTAATTGGTTAACTTTATTATAGGAGATAGGGTTGTTAAAGTTCCAGAGGTTAGGGAATTTGGTATATTAAGTCAGGAGGCTTCTATTTTGGGTATTTAATTCCACTTTCTTTGTGGTTGTAATCTTATGTATACATTGATTTGTGTCGTTTTCTTAAGTAATTGAGTCATAAGATTATAGCGAGATGGTTTTTTCCTCACGAATTTCTATCATGTGTTTTGTGAACTTGAGAGTTCAATCCCTTTTTTTTATTGTATGTTAGGGGTTCTAGGGAGAGTGGCTCTATGTGGGCGTCGGCGCACAAAGGGGCTGTCAGGATAACCCACAGTAGAGTTAGTGTAAAAAGTGAAAACCTAACTAATCAATTAGGGGATGGGTAGTAAGCACTAAAAGATAATTATAGATTCCTCACTCACTTGTTAGGGCTTCCAAAGACTAAAGGTGGCCGAGAAAGCTATGGTTGGCATAATCGTGATCTCGTCTCTACGAGGAACGCACGATTCTGCATGAGTCACCCTATGGGGCGGCGCCTTGAGATAGGCAGTCAGGATAACCATAGATGGAGGTGGCACCTGGTGATAGGATGTCAGGATAATCCATGAAGGCCATGCGATGACACTCTCCTCTAGTTTCCCCCTTAGTTGATTTAAATTGGAATCCTCTGGAAGTGGTTTATTGTTTTGACTTGGTGTATATTGTTGTCATGTTTTGTTAGTAGAATTTTGTTGTTATGTTTCCTATGTGTGTGAATTATCTTCCATGTTTGAAGTTGAGTCTTGTGTGTTACCTTAGACGTCCTTGGTCGGGAATCCTTTCTTAACTACTCTTAGCACGGGGGTGGTTGGGTGGAACGTGCTTCGCACCTCATTGGGTTTCCCATTTGACAGTTGTACCTTCAGTGCAGAGATTGTGGAGACAGAATGTACCAAATTTATATTCACTCAGATGTATATATTTGTACTCTTGTCATATCTTGTAAATTATAATGTAACTCCCCCATGTGTTGGGATAATGTATTTTGTAACTTGGATAATTGTTTATTGATATTTAGTTGTATCATGATGTATTGTATTATCACACTTTGTAATTCAAACATTATTTACAGATGTAATTATATTTGATGTTGATATATGTTGAGTAAATTAGTTCTCATTGTTCCCAAGTTTTAATGGCTATGTAATCTTGTATAGCATCTATGTGGTTCATTCTTATTTTAATGCTTGTCGTTTATCACTATTTATATGAGAACTCATATTAGTGGAAATGAATGTTAGGTTAGTCAAATTTGTTAATGAGTAGTTAATGTAATGTCTCTTCGTGTACCCCAAGGGACTTAGGAGTTTAGTTTGTACTTGTAACCATGTAAGTTGCAATAGTTAACATAGAGCTTTTACTTTATGTTTTTTTTTTTAAATTATTGTGTACTTAGTTGTCCTTTGGGGTTTGCGCGGCGAGGTGTTACAATAGTTCATGTTGATTGTACTCAATATTTTTTAAATATTTATGTGTAGGTCTATTTATGTTATGGGCTTAACAATTTTCAAGTCTATTGATAATCTATTGCATTGAGTGAGGAGGAGTGAATTATACAAGGAAAAGGACATGGATCACCTCAGGGCTGTAGAGATGAAAATGACATATAGGCATAAAGAGGGATAGGCTAAGATGATAGCTATAGGAGATAGGTGCCTTATGGGAACATTTTTGGATCTGTGTATGTTTTGTAGAGTTGATTTAGTGAAGATTGCATTGATGTATTTGTACATAGGGACATGAAAAATATGATATAGAAATTATTAGTTATATTGATTATGGATGTGATGTTTTAAGTGTATGCTAACAATGCACATGGTAAGTAGCTAGATTTCTTAGATTTGGATACTCATAGGTATACATGTTCATAAATCTCTAGTGTATATATGTTAATGAATCTCATTTGTATGTATGTTCATGAATCTAATGTGTATGTATGTATATCCATGTGTATGTGTGTATGTTCATGAATATCATGTGTATATGTATGTATGTTCATTAATCTCATGTATATGTATGTTCATGCATGTATGTGTATGTATGTATGTTTATAAATCTAATGCATGTATGTTCATGAATCTCATGTATATGTATGTGTGTTCATGAATATCATGTGTATGTGTGTATGTTCAAGGTCTATGTATGTTCATAAATATCATGTGTGTGTATCTCGTGTGTATTATCATAAGGTTCTTAAGAGACTACACTAGAATAATGCACTTTGAAATGATTGGGTGACTTGGGAAATGAATATAATCCTTCCCTAGTGTTTACCTATCTACCTAGACATGTTGGCGTAGTCAATTTTGGTCTAGGATGCATGAAATGAAAAATATGGTTCTTTCCAAATTTTCAATACTCTCCATTGACAGTTTTTGTAAGTATGCATTCTAAGTTGGCATGGTCAAATGGTATTGATTTGAAAAAAATCAAGAGAGGTTAATGTGGAGGGATACCATATCAACTTGTAGGTGCAGACGAAACATTCTTAGGTGTCATGAGCTCTAAGAACCACTTCATCATAGTTTGATAGTTTTTTGCTCGTAGGGCTCTTACAAGACTACATTTACCTGTCCACCTAGATATGTTGGCACTATTAGTTTTGGTCTAAGATGCATGAAAAAAAAAATATGCTTCTTGCCAAATTTGCACTACTCTCCACTAACAATTTTTGCAAGTATGCATTCTATGTTTGCATGGTCAAACGGTGTTGAGTTGAAAAATTTTGAGACATTAATGCAGAGGAATTTCATATCAACTTGTAGGTGCAGAAGAAAAGTTCTTAGGTTCCACGAGCTCCAAGAACCACTCCATCATAGTTCGGGAGGTTTTTGCTCTTATGGCACTTAAGAGACTATGATGGAATAGTGCACTCCAAAACAATTAGGTGACTTGGAGAATGAACAAAGCCCTTCCCTAGCACTTACCTACCCACCTATATGTGTTAGTGTAGTAGGTTTTGGTCCAGAACACACGAAACAAAAAATATACTTCTTTCCAAATTTGCAATGCTCTCCACTAATAGTTATTACAAGAATGCATTCTAGGTTGGCATCACCAAATGATATTAAGTTGACCAAAAATAAGAAATTTCAATGTGGAGGGGTTTCATATCAACTTTTAAGTACACATGAAACATTCTTAGGTGACATGAGCTTCGAGAAATACTTCATCATAGTTCGATATTTTTTTTCTCTTATGGCACTTAAGAGACTACAACAAAATAGTGCACTTTGAAATGATCGAGTGACTTGGAGAAAAAACATAGCCCTTCCCTAGTGTTTGTTGTTAGAGTAATTGGTTATTTACTTGATTAATTAAAAAAAAATTGTTTAATTAATTAAAGTTCCCTTTTATCTCTTTTACACTTAAGCTAACATTAGGTGCATAATAATTAATTATTTTATTAATTATTAATGTGCAAGCCTAGGGTTTTCCATTTTAGGTTTTTTTGACCTTTATGTGGTTGAAACTTTTCTTTTGTATGAATTATTCTTTTTTACATTGGTAAATACAAAGCTCCACATCTTTGAGCATTTTTACTATTTTCTATGTTGCTTCTCTTTGCTTATCACTATAACAGGTATTCTTAGCTTGCAGAGATCATTGGGCTCCTATGAAGTTGTATTTTCTCAACTTCTA
>VDFB02084714.1:0-23087 GCA_007258455.2 Sequoia sempervirens
CCCTAATGGAAAAATTCAATATGAAGAATTAGCTCAAGCCAAAGATAATAGCATTCTGAAAGGAATAATTGAGTTGGAACGATTATTCGACATTGATCAGATAGTCAAACATAAATATTTTCCTCAAAGCGATGGAGGGCAATCTAAATTATATAATTTGCATACTAAAGAAGATCCTAAGAATGTGTTCATAGGAAATGTTTGTACTGAAGAAGAGAAAATAAATATTGCTCAAGAAATTAAGGACTATCGAAAGGTTATAGCTTGGACATACAAAGATTTGAAGACTTATGATACTTCCATCATTACTCATACGATACCATTAAAGCTTGATGCAAAGCCTTTCCGATAGAAACAATGACTAGTAAATGCACTCTTAGAGCCTTTAATTCAAAAGGAAGTTCAAAAAATTTTATCAACTAAAATAATTTTTCCTATCAGACATTCTACTTGGGTGGCAAATTGGGTCCCCATAAAAAAGAAAAATGGAGAAATACGACTATGTGTAGATTTTTGGAATCTCAACAAGGCATCTAAGAAAGACAATTATCCTCTACCCTCACTTGGAGAAGTACTACAAATAGTTAATGGTTCATAAATGATGTCCTTTTTGGACGGATTCTCTGGATATAACCAAGTAATGGTAGCAAGGGAAGATCAGATGAAAACAACTTTCACCATGAAGTGGGGAACTTTTTCCTACAAAAGGATGTCATTCGAATTGATAAATTTTGGAGCCACATTTCAAAGAGCCATGTACTATGATTTTCATGAGTTGATAGGAAAATGCATCATTATCTACATGGACAACCTTGCAGTATTTTCAAAAGATAGAAGAGATCATGTTCAAGATCTCAGAGCAATATTATAGAAATGTGAAACTTACACAGTTTCATTAAATCCTAAAAAGTGCATCTTTGGGGTAACTGAAGGCAAGTTACTGGGACACATCATTTCTAAATGAGGTATTTCAATAGATCCAAATAGAGTGAGTGCACTACTAAAGCTACAACCCTCGGGAAGCAGGAAAGAATTGAAGTTATATTTCGGTAAGATTAATTTTGTTCAAAAATTTATTACCGGATTCACTGAAACAGTGAAACCACTCAATGATATGTTAAAGAAAGATGCCAAAATAGAGTGGAAAAATGAAGCTAAGATTTCTTTTGAGAATATAAAGACTGCAATCACAGAAGTGTCCGTATTGGTAAGTCTAGATTATGTCAAACCTTTTTATATTTACTCTTTTTCTTTTGGTCACACTTGTGCAACAATATTAACACAAAAGGATGAAAATAAAGAAGAAAAACCAATTGCTTTTATGAGTGCTCCATTCAAAGAAGTGGAGTTGAGATATATAGATATTAAAAAACAAGCCTTTGCTTTGGTCAAAGCAGTACGTAAGTTTAGAAATTACATTCTCATGAGTATAGTCAAAGCTATTGTTTTGGGGGCGGGGGCCCTAGCTCGGTTGGCTAAGTAATTCCGCTATGCTCCAAATTCGGTCACAGTTCTAGTTCCCCGGCCCCAGGTACCGGGAGGGCTTTGTCGCCACTTCAAATACCGCCCATCAATGCGCGGTGCTTGACTGCGCGATCATAGGGGGCTGTATAACCGACCTCGAAATTAAAAAAAGCTATTGTTTTGGATTCTGTAGTCAAAATGTTGTTAACAAAGAGTGATCTTGGAGAAAAAAGAGCCAAATGGGTTACAATCTTAGAGGAATTTGATCTAGAAATCATACCCATGAGACTAGTTTGGGGACAAGCTTTGGTCAGATCTATTACAAAAATAGATCCACAAATTTCAAGTCAATAATATACTTTGGATGTAGAAGACCAAGAAGACTGGTATTCAGATATATGGCATTATCTAGTTAGCCATACTTTCCTTGATCACATCTAAAGAAATCAAAGAAGAACCCTTAAGATAAAATCATAAAGTTACATGATCAAAGGAGGAGCTCTATTTAAAAGAAACCATGAAGGAATCTATTTAAGATGCTTAAATAGAACAAAAGCAAATAAAGTGTTGCAAGAAATACGCGATAAGTTTGGAACAATTCATGGAGCACCTTTAGCCACTGCACACCTCATTCTGAGAGCCAGTTACTACTGGCCAACAATTCTCAAAGATATGTATGAACATGTTAAACACCGCTACACATGTCAAACTGTGTCAGATAAAGGAAGATTCAATGCTCAACCACTACAACCAATGATGGATATGCATCCCTTTTCACAATGGGGACTGGACTTTATTGGAACCATTAATTCTCCATCCTTCATTGGCCATAGATTTATATTAACTGCTACATAGTACTGTACTAGATGGACAAAGGCGTGTCCCAACAAACAATGCACTATGAAAGTGGTCATGAATTTCTTGGAAGAGAATATCATCACCAGGTTTGGAACACCATATGCATTGGTATGTGATAATGGCCCTACGTTTGCTTCATTGAAATTTTCTAATTGGGCATTTGAATATGGAAAAATTCTGAAATTCTCATCTAACTATTATCTGTGGGGAAATGGATTAGCTAAATCATCAAATAAAAATCAGCTGGATATAATTAAAAAATTAATTGAAAAGAATCCTAGGGAATGGAATTCTTTGCTAAAATTCACCCTTTGGGTAGATTGTACTAGGATGAAAGTTGCATTAGGGAATTTTCCTTATCATTTAGTCTACGAGGTAGATCCTCTACTACCAATAAATTTAAAAATCTCTACTTGGTAGTTTTCACAAGAATATATTGGATTAGATGACCAAACAAAAGCCTGATTGTTGCAACTAATGCATTTAGATGAAAAACGTACTCAAGATATAGATCATTTTTCTAGGAGTCAATCTATGGTAAAAATATTGTTCGATAAGAGAGCTAGATTAAAGACTTTTAGAATAGCTAATTTGGTCCTATATTGGAATAGAGCCCATGAACGAAAAGGTGAGCATGGTAAATTTGACAAGTTATGCATAGGCCCATATCAAATTGCTGAAATTTTGGGTGACAACACTTATAGGTTGAAGTCTTTGATTGGTGAAGATATCCCATTTCCTATCAATGGGTAGTTCCTAAAGCATTATTTCTAGTCATCAGTAAATAGTTTTTCTATAAATAGTTTTTTTGTTGTAAATAGTTTTTGTTGTTTTGTTTTTGTAAATAGCCATTTGTTGCTTTTGTTTTTCTTTTTTGGGTGTTGTGTCGTTTGACTTTACAATGATTAGCAAATTTTGAAGGTGAATAGGTTAATAGAATGTCAAATCTAGAAATTTGATCTATGTCCTGACTGGAAATAGTCCTTTATTTATAAATTTTCTAAGAATTATTCAATTCTTTATACCTTGGTTAGCATGAATCATTTAGTTGATGTTGAGCTACAAACGAATACATTTAAATAATTCTACTAAAATTTGTTATAGCAGTTGCTTGTATTAATTGAAAAATCAAAAGACTACCTTTGCTACCACTATAATTCCCAACCCAATAGCAAGCTTCATTTCTTGCAAGTTGGTAAAAGAGCTATCATTGAAATATCAAAAGAGGAAAATGAGATATCATTGTTATATCTAAAAAAAAGAATAAACTCTTTAGGCTATCCAAATAACTCTACCGGGGCTATAGACACCTGGCTGGTAGTAGAGCTATGTTTGGGGGGAATTACAGAGATAACCTTGTCGAGGCTATAGACGTTTGATTGGAAGCAAGGCTCTATCCCTGGTTGGATTAAAATGAATTGTCATATTATGTAGGTTAATGCAAACAATCTCTATTTCTAAGTTTACTGTGGCAGAAATAATCAATTGCACACACGTGAGCTCAGTAATACTTAATCTTGTATGCTAACCGAAGTGAAATTTGAATGTCAGAATAAGGATCCAATGATTTATAATTGGAGGACTAAAGAAAGTTGGTATATTGATGTTAGATCTGGAATTGACTTTTTATTATTTTGTTTAGTTTTGTTGGTTGCTAGTTGTTGTGTGGTCTCAAAACACGCCCCATTTTGTCTCTTTGCAAAATGTGGACCCCCCTTTTTTTTCTTTCCCTCTGTTTCCTTTCATTTTTTGTTTTCTTTGGCATCGTTTTGTGACTTGGTTGGTTACTAATCTAATTTTCAATTTCACTTGGTCTTTCATTTTATTATTTTTCCTTCCCAGATTCAGTGTTTAAGTCTTTTCACAAAATTTTAATATATTACCAGAAATCAGAATCTCGAAGTCCTCTATTTGCATCAAGGTGAATTATATCCTCATTTGGTCCTAGCTTTTCCTAGTATTTCATTGACTGGAGTGGTCAATCCTAGTAATATGGGTATGTGCAGGATCATGATGGGCCAAAAAGTGGTGATATGATGGGTATTTGTAGGGTATGTAGCTGACGAATTTTTTTAACCCAAAATTAATGAAATGGAAAAGATTTTTAAAGGAGATTCTTAGCTTTCTACCAATATAAATTATGCTTTACTTTGAATTTAATAAATAATAATTATTAATTTTCTATTTGAATTACGAGTAAAGTCCTGATTGATAGGCTGATTGAAAAACATCTATAGCTTTCAAACGGTATCACATTTTTTGAATCGGAAACATGAGTCAAATTCTATGCTTCATATACTATAGGATTAAAAAAAAATGAATTTCATGAAGTTTTGACCAAGTTAAGGTGGTTAGACGTACGAGTTTTTATATTTTTTAAAAGTTGTAATAAAAAAATCATAATTAATTATTTACTTAAATTACAAAAATATGCATCACATTGGGACATGAGTCCTCTACTTATATCTAAAATTTTATAAAAATATTATCATTTTATTGTGGTTAGGTGGTCGACATACACCCATTTTATTTTTCCGAATTTAAGTACTCGCGATTGAAATTTCAAATTTCACCAAATAGATTTTGTTTTTAAAAAAGTAAAGCTAGTAGTTTAGAAACTACATTCAATTTTCTACAAATTCTATTCTTACATATTTTTGAAATAATATAGATAACTTATTCAAATTTTTAAGTCAAGTTTCCTAACTCTGATTTTTTTGAATTTTTTGCCACTTAAGGGCCTATTTTTTCCATGATGATCTTGCACATACCCATATCCTTTTTATTGGAGTCCAATACTTTTTTTTAATTATTCCCTTTTCTTCTCCTTATTCAAAAGTCAAAAACTAGAGAGTCTGTTTTGAAATTTGCTAATCTCTCTTGATTTCGATTCCCGGTATTTCCTTTCGTTCCGATTTTCTCTTTCTGAAGCTTAGAGGTAAATTCTCGGATCCCAATGTTTCTTTTCAAAGTCAATGCCGAAAAGTATCAATCCCAGTGATCAAAAATTGATCACATATCTTTAATGACCCCTACCTTACAGAGAATCAACGTGACACCTAATTTCCATGTATGATCATCACACCGTCTTTCTCCTCTAGTAGTGACCCAACACAAAAATATAGGTGTTCATAATTTGAACCCTAATCCATAATGATTGCACCTTTATTCGAGGAATTAATGCGAAATAATAGGTAATTAATGAAGGTGGCAAACTACCTATGTACTTGGCAACACCTCAAGCATGCAATTGCTTTTGTAACACTTCACTTCATGTTGTGCTGCAAATTTAAAAAGGACATTGAAAGAGTGAAACAATACTAGTGTGCAAGGAGAGGTAAATTTTGAGAAATCAAGAACACAACTGCCAAGGGTTTTGACGTTGCATTCCAAAAGAATATTATCATCGACCAAAACTAGGTATGTTTCAAATAACTGACACTTTGTTAGTGATTTTCAAGTTGAAAAGTCTCGAAAATGGTATTTCCCTTTAGAAATTGAAATGATGATTATTCTTTGATTTTTGAATTTGATTGAAAGATGAATTAATTTTTTTATAAATTGTAAGTTTTGGTTAAATTTAACCCTAGCTCGCACACAAGACACACATTTTGAAATTTGTAGAACATATCAAAGAAAATGAGTACTTCTGATGCAAAGGTAGAAGATGAATTCAAATACTGCAATTAGCAAGCCATACCAATCAATGTGGCAGTGATAGACATTCACATGGGATGGTCTTTTTATATTGAAATCCATTCATAGGTATTACAAAAAAATACCTCTCAATGTACCAAAAATGCTACAGCAAATGGGACTTTTAGCAGAAGGGTTTCTGCCAACAATGGAGGCCCTTGAATTGGTTATGTAATGTATGAATTACTTCAACCCAACCAAAAGAGTCATTGAGAAAGAAGGGAGAATTTATGCATACCTCTCACATAAAGGAATTATATATACATTTGGGCTCCCTAGTTACACACAAATGTACAATGTTGATATGAAAGCAAAGGGTAAAACGTATTTGAATGTTGAACCCCGTAACAAAAAAATTATGAGTACCCAATGGTGCCAAGAGCCGATTACACCATAGACCAAAGTAATTAAGAGGTTTATGCTCAACCAAGAAATGCAAGATATTATAACTCTACTGAGTAGGGTAGTTGATTTAAGAGATGCAAGAAATTTTGAACCTTGGATGTTTGTAATAATATCCAGCCTGATGGAAAGTCCCATGCAAATGCATTGGGGAAAATTTATAAGTAACAAATTATATGAATAGATAACAACATTTCCCAAAACTAGTTGCTTTTATATGTCTTCATATGTTATTTACTCATATGCAATGAGATCCAACAAGCAAGGGTTGAAGTAGATTGGTACTCTGGGCACAAAGGTAGGAAATAGTTTGATATATGCTCATTTACCCTAGGTCACCATCCATGGATATAAAGATAATTATAGGAAAGTAAATGATTTTTTCTACATGAAACTAGTTAGAACGATGGAAGGTGATAAAGTCAAAAGATTGTCCCTAGAAGCACAAAGTGTCATTCGACCAATGGGAGGCTGGTACATTCAGTTCCCTACTTACTCCTACATTAGGATGGAAGGATTTAATGGACATCCGTTCATGCTACCTAGGTACCCAACAATTTTATTTTATTTATTAGAATTGGTGAGATAGTTGAAACCATCTCAAGCTCTTTATAGCCATGCTCGCAAGAAGGCCACTTTCAAATTTCCCATCATGATAGGAAATTAAAAGTGTAATGCAATTAGAGTGATTGACTTGTGTGAAGAAGAATTAAGAACATATAATTTTGAAGAGTTCCCACTTTAGAGGATATATTATGACATTGAGGGAAATATTGCAAAGAATATAGCTGGTTATCATTCTCATGTACCACACTTAGAAGATTATTGGCTTAATTGTGAAGACGCGCACAAAGTAGTAGTAAGAAAATATGAAAGATTGTCTCTAAAATATGTTTGAATTCTAAAGCTTCATGACATTCTAGATCAATTGGAAGAGGATGATGGTGAAGTGTTGAATAAAATCTACAATGAAGATAGGGTATATGATGAACCCATCCTAGATCTAGGTTATGATGTTGAAGACATGACATAATTGATGAGTTCTCTAGACTAGTTTTAGTATATACTCAACACTGGATTGATGATTTTTGTAAAGCTTTGAGATAAAGAGGAATTGAGAAAAAATTCTTAGAAGAAAAAAGGAGAAAACAAAGAGATGAAACAACATTTGAGAGTGGAGAGCCTACTAAGAACAAAAGGAAAAGTAGTAACATTGCTCCTGGTATAAGAATTGAAGAAAGAACCCCTGAAATTTCAAGAAAATAAATTCCTATGAAGCCATCTGATAAGAAGAAAGATGCAAAAATAGGTAAAGATAAATAAAAAGTAAGACCCAAAGGTTACGTCTTCCTCTACAGTGAACCTAAGAACTAAACTGGTTATTGATGAAGCAAGAGTAACAAAAAATGTTGGTAGACAAACCAGGTCTACATCTGAAAGGGCTAAAACACTATTTACTTCTCATTTTGTTAACATGGCTAGTATGAAATAGACACTCCAAGTAAATCCTGTGGTTTTAGAGGAAATTTCTGAGGAAGATGAAGCCAAAATTAAAGAACATGTTGGATAGATGGGGTGCCATGTGGGAGAAATTGAAAGAAAATAAGTCTAAAGATAAACCCATGGTACATCTAGTGATAGAAGAGATTCAGGATACTGGTTCTAATCCTATAAATGTTGAAGAAGAAGAGTTTATACAAGGAAAACTTTCGTCAGAGGTGGGAAACCCTAATATCCTTGAGATGGAAATAAGGGAGACTATAGAGCAGAACTGTATTGATGAAATAATTGTTGAAGATACTTTTGATTCCCAGCCTTTGCTTGGGAATGTTCCAAATGTTAATGAATAGTCGCAGGTCTTTGAAGAACCAGAGAAAGGCCATGTTGAAATTAAAATTGAAATTGAAAAGGAAGGAGCTACATAGTTTTTAGGTGATGGAATGGAAAATGAGGAAAACCCTGATGTAGTAGAGAATAAAGAAAGTAATGTCCAGAGAGATGATGTTGAACATTTGGATAGATAAGAAAATATAAGTCTTCAAACAGAGGAGATAGTGCCAAACCCTATTAATCCAAAATCTATGCTAAAAATTACTGAGGATGTTCCCATTTTAGAAGACACGATAGATAAAAGAGAAGTTATTGAATCAAGTGGAAACCAGGAATAAAGAAATGTTATAGAGGTAGAGCAAGATGATGATACACTTGATTGGTTAAAAAAGGGAATTGGCTTCCCCAATGGAAGTAGAAGTATTGCCTCAAAATCTTAATAGTTTTATACAAGAAGTAGATACTCTTAAGCCTAGGCGCAGAGAAAAATAAAAACATGTCATACAAATAAATGTAGATGGTGAAAAAATAATCCATCTAGCTACTCCAACAACTAATTGTAAGTGGTAGAATGGGGAAAACAAACTAAACATGCTTCTACACTTCTAAATAGGACATTGCATCTAAGATTTAAGAAATTTAAACTAATTTAAACTAGAAATCTTCAGAAATTTATCCTATTGCTCTCTAACTCTAAAGATCTCTCTAATCTACTTTGCTCTCAGATTTAGAAGCTAATTAAACTATTGAAATGACATTTAGAGAATGAGAATTAAGCTATTCTATTCTTATATGATTTAAATGTGCAACTAAAATGATTCTACAGCAAAGCTTCTAAGAAAGAAACTACTGTAAACTGCCATAATTAAGATGCTGGATGGATATTAAGTGAATGCTGAATGCTTGAGATGTTGGATGAATGCTGGATGCTTTGGAAAACCTGCAGAGTAAGATTGCATAAGTTGGGATCCATTACCTGTAGCCAAAGAGCTATATTTATAGCTTTCACGACAGCACATTTGCACAGGGATACGGGATAAGAGGCTGGGATTCAACCTGGAGAATTGAATGGCATGGGATGAGAAGGTGGAGCTGATCATGAAGGATTGTTCCTCCCCATGAAAACACCAAGCAAGATGAGAGGGAAGATTGGAGGAAGAAGATTGAGAGGACTTCCTGCAGGTTTGTCCCCAAAGCTCTTCCCTTGAATGATAGTGGAATTAATTAAATTTTGAAAATTTAATTTTATTGGTGAGTGAATAGTGGTAAATAATTTATGCATTAATTTAAATAATTTAAATTTATTTAAATTTAGCAAAAAGAGGATTGAATAATTTAATAAATCAAACTATAGGGTTTGTTTATTAAATTAAAACAAAAGGAAAATGATAATTAAATAAAATATTTTAGAATATCTTTATTTAATTAAGAAGAAATGTGATGAGGTAATTAAATAACACAAATTATTTAAGTTGTGTAAAAAGAAGTAATAATGATAATAATTAAATAAAACAAAGTTTTTAATTTTGTTTATTTAATTAGGAGAAAAATAGAAGAATTAATAATGAACTTAATATAAATAAATATTTCTATTTATTTATTAAGTAGATGAATTTAAGATTAATTAATCAAATAAGTCGTATTTAATTAAATAGATTCTCCAGACCATTTTTAGGTGTCTACATTTTTCCCCTCTTTGAAGTGATGTGTTTACGCATTGCTTCAAAGAATAATTTTGCCTCAGCTGTCAGTATTGACGAAAACTTTAAAATATGCCCCTGATTTTTCCCCAGATGTTGAATTTTGAAATGATAGCGATATATGCCCCCACAGGAGATAAATTGATGAATTTTTGATTTTCATATGATTTTTCAAAAAAATTGAATTTTTATGATGATTTAATGATGAATTGGTGAAGAAACAATTTATCTCCTCACAAAATTGTCCAAAAATGCCCCTATGATAGGTAAGAAATAATTCTTCAGAAGGAAAATAAATAAATCCCATGAAAATCTAAAAAAAAAACCTATAAAAGCTCAAAAGGTCATTTTCAAAAGTCATTTGTGCATTTGACTTTGACAATCTTGTGATAGAGACCCTCAGAGTGCTAGAGCCTCAGGATGCCGATCCCTTACCACACCCACCGACTCGAGCGTGTGCGATGTCACCAGCGTCCAGCCGATTATGGACCTCCGGTACGTACCCCGAATCCTCCTCGTAATTTGTGCTCATATTTTTTTAGGTCATTTTGCATGTGTTTTTCTATTTTAGCGCGTGGCAGATGCGGTTTAGCGCGCTGGTAGTCTGTTTTAGCGCGTCAGAGTTTTAGCGCACCAATCGAGTTTTGTAGCGCATCCGTGGATTAGGGTAGCACGTCAGAAGTTTTTGTGCGTCAGGTCAATTTTGTAGCGCGCCAATAAGATTTTGTAGCGCGTCACCAGAAATAGCGCTTTGAACAGATTTCATATCGCTTTAGTAGGATTTTGTAGCGCTTGGAAGAATAGATTGATGAAAAATTGTGCACTTTGATTTTTATTTCGTTGATTTGTTGTTAATTCCCTCTATTTTAGTTTGATTCTTGACTAAAATAAATGATAAACGATCTCATGATGAGCGAGATCCATTGATTGATAATAACTACCCTCATGATAGGCGAGGAATAATTAAATTTTTGGCGGGATGAACCTGATTGATAGATGAGGGTTCCTTCTTGATAAATTGATCGTTAGATAGGTAAAGCACAATTTTTAGTAACTGTTGATTTCATGATGTTTGATATTCTATTTGATAATGTACTGATCTGTGAAATGTTTTTATGATAACAGGAGCATTTAGATGTTGTTCAGGTGTGGGAGCAGTTCCCCTGGCCTTTTGATATAATACCACGACTTTCACCAGATGAGAGACAACATATTACTGATTGCGGTTTAGCGACATTACTGGATATGCCCCATATTAGACTTAATAGGGGTCTATTAACAGCTTTAGTAGAGCGGTGGCATAGTGACCACAACACCTTCCACTTACCTACTGACAAGATGACCGTGATACTAGAGGATGTATGGCATATTCTTCCCATTCCTTTTGTTGGGGAGATTGTGGTGCATGATTCAGAAAAGGTTGGTGGGGTTGAGTCTATGCGGAGAGTTTTTCAGGATCCCCATATTGCGGAAGAGTGGGTTCCATGGGTGGAGATCCATGATTCATATGCTCCACTTCCTTCAGTTTTGGCCGGCTTTATTGGTGGATTCCTTTGTCCTGATAAGAGGTCAAAGGGTCTATCTCTTGGATGGGGTCGAGTATTAGAGGGTATGGTGGCCCATAGGATGAGATATGCTTGGGGCATGTGTATGCTTGCTCAGCTATACCATGATTTGCACTGGATCATGTATCTCGGAGGCAGCAGTTTATCGGCGGGAGCTACCCTTCTTCATGTATGGGCATGGGAGCATATTGTTGTTACACGTCCTATGCCCGTGTTATCGAGACCAGCGACGAGACCTTATGTTTTTTGTTACAGAGGCAGGCCTACCCAGCATATGATGGGTAAGCTAGATTATTAGAGGTAGATTATTGATGATGTGGAGACAGTGACCTGGCGTCCCTATTTAGGCTATGATGACTGGGATGATGATGATATTGAGATGGGGTTCTTGGCCGATTTGATGTATTTGATCAGGAAGAGCCCCAAGATTTTGGAGCGATTCTTGTTTCATCGCGTTTACAGGCAGTATGGGATTGTGCAGTGTATGCCACAAGGAGTAGCGCACTACAGACGACGACGGATAGACGCCAGTGACTGGGGTCCGTGTTTGCCTTATGGGGCTCTTGTTGAGGGTTATCGTGCTCTACAACCGTCGGCATGGGATATGCGGCGAGATATTGTTGAGGCACTTGTTACTCCCGAGTATGGACAGTATTTGGCTCTGCACCCTCCTCCTCATATTACCATTACAGATGAGCCAGTACTAGCTCCAGCACCAGAACTAGCAGCTACAAGGGGTGTTCAGGTTGGTCAGAGACGGGGGAGAGAGGAGGTTGTAGATGTGGATGTGGAGGGTAGCGAGGAGAGTGACAGTGATGAGAGTGATGACAACATCAAGGATAGCAGTGATGATAGCAGTGATGATAGCAGTGATGATGATGGCGGAGATGGGAGGAGACTGAGCGTAGCAGGTACTATAGAGCCATCGACTAGTGCGCCTCATAAGAGGCAGGCCATTGCTTCCTCGTCGATAGAGCGATCAGAGGTTGCAAGTTTACAAGTGCAGGTCTAGACCTTACAAGGACAGCTAGCACAGGTGTAGGGATTACTAGCATAGACGCACGCCTAGATGCAGGCACAACTAGCTACTACACAGACACAGATTACCTCTTTGATTGGTGAGAGAGATGAGGCCCTATAGGTAGCAACGATAGCACAGGCTCAGCTAGCAGGTGTACGAGCATAGTTGACCACTGCCCAGGCACAGATCACAGCCTTGACTGCAGAGCGAGATACTGTCAGACAAGTAGCAGAGACAGCACAGGTTACTACAGAGAGATTGCAGAGAGTGGCAGATGGGACCTCTGTGGCTGATTACATGCGAGAGGCCATGCAGGCAGGTGTTGAGATTGAGTTTTACAGGAGCCGCTATCATGAGCTTTACCCCCTAGAGCAGAGAGTCAGTTATGCCCAGTCTCGCTCAGAGAGGACTCATTCGAGGACAGTGAGTAGAGGCGTGACACAGCCTTTTCTGAGAGATTCGAGAGATCCGAGAGATCCTGGGACATCTAGTGGTGGTCATGATACTGGCGCGAGACCTGCTCCTTCTGATGCGAGTACCACTTGAGATCATTTGTGTACCCTTTGAGAGATATATACATCCATTTTTTATATGATGTTATTTTCATCCTTTTCAGACTTCATTGTATACTTGACACTTGATGAGATATATATGTGCAGCGGTTTGATTGATCTATGATGTGTTCTACATGATTTATGTGATGGATGCATTTTCTTATAATGTGTTCTACATGATTTATGTGATGGATGCATTTTAATTTTTATGTTTTATGATGATTTATTGTACTTGCTTGTATGGATATATGATATGTGATAGATAAAATGAGTTGTAAATGAAATGATGTATGATGGATAAAATGATGTAAAATGCCTTCTATATGTATGTAATGAATGATGATTTTGCAACTACATGATAATGACAATGTGATGAGATGTAAATGAATGATGTAACATAATGGATGAATTAATGATGATGTATTTCCTTTCTTAATGAGATGCAATGTATGATAAATAAAATGAGATGTAAATGAATGATGTACTGATGAAATGTAATGTATGAGATATAAATGAATGATGTATGGATGAAAATGTAATGTATAAAATGTAAGTGACATGTGGATGAAATGTAATATAGAATGAGATGTAAATGATTGATGTATATAATGAAATGTAAATGAATGATGTATGGATGAAATGTAATGTATAAAATGAGATGTAAATGAATGATGTATGGATGCAATGCAATGTGTGATGTATAAAATGAGATGAAAAATGATGTATGGATGAAAATGTAATGTATGATATATAAAATGAGATGAAAAATGACGTATGGATATATGATATGTGATAGATAAAATGAGATGAAAAATGATGTATGGATATATGATATGTGATAGATAAAATGAGTTGTAAATGAAATGATGTATGATAGATAAAATGATGTAAAATGCCTTCTATATGTATGTAATGAATGATGATTTTGCAACTACATGATAATGACAATGTGATGAGATGTAAATGAATGATGTAACATAACGTGTATATGAAGTCACGAAATGAGATGTTTATTGTGAAATTTATGATGAGATGAAGAAATGATTTTATATGCATGCCATTATGAAAATTGTATGTGTCAAGTATACTCAATCTTTAATAAGAAAAGATAGCATTATTCGCGAATGAATCTTTGTAACTTGTGCAACCAGTACTCTGCAGATGTATTATTATGAATGCAATCTATGTTTACCATGAAAACCTATTTTATCAATGCAAACCTAAGTGTCATTTCAATAATCTTTTTTTATTTATTTATTCTGCTTTGTATCATCACTGAGCTTTTAAAATGTTGAAAGCGAATACAAGCATCAATGATATGAGATAGACCAATGATGACCTGAGTATTTCTTTCATGATATTTGATATTGTAAGCGAACACAAGCATCAAGGGATAAGATAGACCAATGATGACCTGAGTATTTCTTGCGTAAATAGATAAGAATTTATCATTTTCTTAAGTGAATCAGAATGTCATCCATGATACTTGGTAGAGCACTTCCCGTGACAATTCACAAAATAATAATGACTAACTCACAAACAGTAAACAAAGAAAAGGTATCATCCTCCTTCCTTGCTTCTCTAGTTCAATACATCATCAAGTAGCTCCAAAGAAATGATAAGCAAATGATAAAAATAAAAAGAACAACAATTCAAATTCTACTTAATGTATTTTCAAATCATTATTCAGATTAGATCATCAATGTTGAAATGTGTGTTGATGTTTGCATGATATTCCCAGATGTTTGACCAAATGATGTAACCTAAAGACCTATCCTAGGGGTCTCGGGGACTGATCAAATATTAGTCTTGCCTACGTTATATACGTAGAGACCATGTAGTTCGACTGACACATACTCCATATTCTGACTGATGTAGACTCTATTTTTGTGTTTTCGATTTTATGAATGTTTTCGCATGGATTTTTTGATTTTCTGATGTGTTTGGATTTTGATTTTCTGATGTTTTTGGATTTTGATTTTTTGATGTTTTTGGATTTTGATTTTCTGATGTTTTTGGATTTTGATTTTATGATGTTTTTGGATTTTAATTTTCTGATGTTTTTGGATTTTGATTTTCTGATGTTTTTGGATTTTTTATTTTTTTTTAAGTATCGTCACTTGGTGTTGTCATGTTTGATTGCCTTTCCATTTAAGCTGAAAGTCCATTGTACCAAATAACACTAGGATGTTGCCCCCAAGCCAGGGTAAAACATGATATCCTTGCTATGACATGGATAGTGATAATGATTATCTCAAATGATAGATGGAAATGATATAATCGTAACAAAACTGTACCTAATAGATAGAAGAGCTTGGTGAAAATCACAAGTAGCGCCTGTTTGCCAAGTTTTCATCACTTGTTTTTATTGCGTCCTTTCTTTTTCTTTGTATTTTTATTTTTATTGTATTTTTCTGTCATCATGACGTCTGTTTGCCAGGTTTTTATCAAGACAACTTTATTGATCGTGCACTAGGTATCTTCAAGTGTAGAATTGCCTGAGATGAATGTTGTTCATGGGTTCCTCCAACATATCTCCTTCTGGTGTAGACAGCTGGTATGCTCCTAATCCATGGACTGATGTGATGACATAAGGCCCTATCCAGTTAGGTTCAAACTTTCCCTTCTTTTCTCTGTCTGCTTGATTTCTAGGGTTTTCCCATAGGACCAAGTCTCTGATCTGGAAGACTCTAGGCTTAACCCTATGATTATAGTTCCTGGACATTCTTTGTTGATAGGTTGTCAAATGATTGACAGCTTGTTGTTGACGTTCATCAAGTAGCTCTAATTATTGAAGTCTAGAGATCCTATAATCCTCATCTGAAATGAGTCCTTTTAGTGAAACTCAAAGGGATGGAATTTCTACCTCGATAGGTAATATTGCTTCTGATCCATAAACAAGAGCATATGGCATAGCTCCTATTGGTGTTCTGATGCTAGTCTTGTAAGCCCAAAGAGCAGGATTAAGTTGAACGTGCCAATCACGCCCTACCTCATTTACAGTCTTCTTGAGAATCTTTAGTATTGTTTTGTTTGAAGCTTCTGCCTATCCATTACCTTAAGGGTAATAAGGGGTTGAAAAGTGATGTTGGATGTGGAACTTTTCACACAACTCTTGGACATCTTGGTTCTTGAAAGGCCTGCCATTATCTGTGATGATTGACTGGGGTATCCCATATCTACAAATGAGATAATTAAGTATGAAAGATGATATTTTCTTCCCAGTGATTGTGGTTAAGGGAACTGCCTCCACCCATTTTGTAAAATATTATGTTGCGGTGATAATGAACTTGTGTCCATTAGATGAAGATGGGTTAATTTTCCCTACCAAGTCCAATCCCCACTGACAGAAAGGCCATGTAGTTGTGAATGGATGGAGCTCCTGTGCCAGTGCATGTATAAGATTGCCATGAATCTGACACTTTTGACATCTCTTGACAAACTTATAAGATTCTTGCTCCATGTGTGGCCAGTAATACCCCAAACGAAGGAGTTTCTTGGCTAAAGATAATCCACTTGAATGTGTACCACAAATTCCTTCATGGACCTCATGTAAAGCAGAAGTGGATTCGTTATGTTCTAAACAACGCAAAAGAGTACCATCTAGGCCTAGATGGTAAAGGGTATCAGCAATAATGGTATGCTTGGCAGATTGGCGTATGAAGTTGTGCTTTTGGTTGTGAGAAAGATCTGGTGGTAAGATATTATCTTTTAGATAAGTATAAACATCTCCATAAATGGAAGATTGGGCACTATCCAAAAGGCTTATGGTTTGGGATTTGGGATTTGTATATGCAGGATTTGACACTTGTTCCACAATAAATCGATAACGATCTTGCATTTCAGGCATTTGTAGAAGAGATGCTATTGTGGCCATGGCATCTGCTACTTTATTCTCTGATCTTGGTATCTGTTCAAATTTGATATCTATGAAGTATTTCCTTAGATCATCTACCAGTCTCTTGTATAAAATCAGTGTGTCATCCTTAGTTTGGTAATCATTGTTGACTTGATAGATGAACAACTGAGAGTCTCCATATACCTATAGTTATGTGATTTTCCAGTCAATAGCCACTTTAATTCCAAGAATTAAAGCTTCATATTCTGCAACATTGTTAGTGCAACGGAAGGTAAGCCTATAAGATCGTGGAATTGTGTGCCCAAGAGGTGTGACAAATAAAATTCCTGCCCCTGATCCATGTTGTGTGTAGGATCCATCAAAGTAGAGTTGCCATGGTTGTGTTGTAATGTTGAGGATATCCGCATCAAGAAATTCCATGGTCATAGGATGATAGTCTGACAATGGAGCTTCTGCTAATTGGTCGGCGATGACTTGTCCTTTGATAGCTCATCTTTCAACATATTGAATGTCAAACTCACTAAGGAGCATGACCCACTTTGCCAACCTTCCTATTAACGCTGCTTTGCTCAGTAAATACTTGAGGGGATCAATTTTTGCAACTAGCTTGACAGTGTGAGTGAGCATATAGTGTCACAATTTTTGTGTTGGAAATACTACTGCTAAGCATGATTTTTCAATGAAGGTGTAGTTTACTTCATGTTCATTAAGTGTCCTGCTGATATAGTATATTGCCTGTTCCTTCCCTTCTCTATCCTCTTGTGCCAACAAGGCTCCTAAAGAGGTATCTGTTGTTGCAATATATAGCAACAATGGCTTGTCTTCACTGGGTGGCACCAGGATTGGTGGTGTCATTAAATAATGCTTGATTTGATTGAAAGTACTCTCACACTGTTCATCCCATTTAAAAAACCCATTTTTATGCAAAAGATGGTTGAATGGATGACACTGATCTGCTAGTTGAGAGATGAATCTTCTGATGGACTATAGTCAACCTTGTAGAGATCTTAATGTACTGATGTTCTTAGGAGGTGGCATTTCCACAATGGCTTTAACTTTTGCTGGATCTACTTCAATTCCTTTTGTAGAAACTACATATCCAAGTAGTTTTACTGATGTTACTCCAGAGGCACATTTCTTAGGATTTAATCTGACTTTAAATTTCTCCAACCTATCAAATATTTTGGCCAGTATCTCTAGATGTCCTTCCCTGGTGTGAGACTTGGCTAAGATACCGTCCACATAGTCCTCCATGAAGGTGTGCATCATGTCATGGAAGATTGTTGTCATAGCTCGCTAGTATGTAGCTCTTGCATTCTTTAACCCAAAAGGCATGACTTTCCAGCAAAAGGTGCCCCATGGACATGTGAATGCTGTCTTTTCTTGGTCTTCAAGAGCTATTTTGATTTGATTGTATCCTAAAAATCCATCCATGAGTGATAGCATTTGATGGCCAGCTGTTAGATCTACAATCATGTCTATGTTTGGCAAAGGAAAATCATCCTTCGGACATGCTTTATTTAAATCCTGGAAATCAGTACATATTCTGATGGTGTGATCTGGTTTTGAAATAGGTACAATGTTGGATATCCATTCAGCATAATCAATAGATCTAATAAATCCAGCATCTAGTAGTTTCTTCAAATCATTTTTTACCAATAATGCAACATGTGGATGCATTTTTCTCAATTTCTGTTTTACTAGTTTAGTGCCAGCCGGTAAGGATAAGTGATGCATAATGAGATCTATATCTAAGCCTGGCATGTCAGAGTATGACCATGCAAAATTAATGCATCGTTCTTCAAAGAATTTGATAAAATATGGCTTTTCTGTATCTATCATGGATGCTGCCAAGTGTAGTATTCTTACTTTCTCTACTGTGCCAATATCAATAGACTGTGTGGGTTCTATCAATACTGATGATCTTTCATGGTAATGTTGTGGGAGGATGTCAAACCTTCCATCCTTTGGTGCCTCAATGAGGTTTTCACCATTGGATGCGTTCTTTGTTTTTACTATTTTAGGATCAAATACTGCCATAGAATGGTTTTCACCATTAGATCCATTTTTTATTTTCATATTTCTGCAACTGGAAGGCTTGGCATCCTCCTGTCTAAAAGCATCATTAAAAGAAGTATTGGTAGAACAAGTATCAGATTCCTCACAACAAAGGTAGTTAATAATAGCGGAGTCATTGTCAAAAACAGGGAGATTGATAGGGTGTTGGGGTTCCCATTCGATAAGCTCGGGATGCAGTAAAGGCAATGAATCATTAGATGGGTTGAGGTCAGCTATGGTGAAAGCTCAGACGAAAATGTCGTCCAAGTTGTTAATGGTTATGTCGAGGCCTATGAAGGTATTTTCTTCCACATCATTTATCTCAATCGATGTCCGTTCATCTTCACTTGAGTCATCAGAGTTTTGTGTTTCAAAGACAATAAGATTAAAACTTGACCTTTGACCCTCCTCATGTTTGGGGTATACTTTTTGATGACGTCGATCTGAATATCTTCATAGGAAACATCTGATAAGTTATCCCACTCATATTCATTTGAATCTATTTCAGATTTATCTCTCATTTGAAGAATACGCTCCATAGTTTTATTGATGATTTATGCTCTTGCTTCTTCTATGTATCCCAATCCAGCTCTGCCATTTTGCTGAATTGTGAGAACTTGGATCAGTTCTATTACACTTTGTTTCCCTCGGTCAAGAGATCCTTGTTCTGCTGTATATCCTAGTCCAGTTTTATCCTTATGTTGGAGCATGAGTGGCTGGATTGGTTCTGTTATGCCTTGTTTCCTTAACCCAAGAGGTCCCTGTCCTGAATATCCCATCTTCTCCAGAATAGTTTTTCCCTTTCCATATTGATTTGTTTCTATGATATTACTCGTGGAAGTGGAAGCTTCCTCATCCCTATAAATCCAATTTAGTATGACCTTATCTTCTGATTCTTCATCTAAGTTCCCAGCTTTTACAAATCTACCATCTAATGCCGTTGTAGATTGTGCTGATTTTTGGGTGGTTGTAGATGGCTGTCCATATGTTTGTAAGGAGGGTAACATCTATGATAGATGGAAAGAGTGCCCAACACCATATTCACTTATCCCTTCATCACTTATCTGTACTATGTTGGTGAATTGGTGTGAGAGTGAAGCCAATTGTTCTTCAACATTTGAAGGGTTAGATTGTGCCACCCTGATCTCTTGTGATTTTTGTTGTTTTGGAAGCCATTTTGATATGAAGCTTTGTTGTTTCTCACCATTAGATGTATCTGATGTGCTAACTTCTCTATTGTGAGGTATCAATGTATCCTGAGATGTTTTCAATGTATGACAAGCTTGGGTGTCATTATAGTCTGCTGTGATTGTTACCTCCTGTCCATTGACAGGAAATTTTAGGCATTGATGATAGGTGGAAGGTACTGCTTGCATATCATGAATCCAAGGACATCCCAACAGTATGTTGTATGTCAATTCCCTATCTAAGACTTGACAAACCACATTTTGGACAATAGGTCCCACTTGAATAGGTAATATGATCAATCCTTTAGAGGATCTTTCTTCCTCATCATATGCTTTGATTGTGATTTTTCTTCTTGTATCAATGGCTTCATTTGAGTATCCTAGTGCACAAATCAGCTTTAAGGTACAAATATTTAAACCAGCCCCTCCATCTATCAGGACACGCTTTACACGGTGTTTATGGATGAGGACTTCAATGTGAAGGGCGGAATTATGTGGATGGGTGAGTGATACATCATCATGTTCGTAAAATGATAGGCAATGAGGTGCAGATAGATGTCCCACCATAGCTTGGAATTGACATACATCCAAATTGTTAGGTACCATGGTTGATACAAGAGCTTGCTCAAGAACTTCTTTGTGTGATGGGGAAATCTTTAGAAGTTACAAGATGGATATTTGTGCTGGTATTTTCTGCAATTGATCGATGAGATTATATTGATTAGAGGGAGGATCCACAGATGGGGATGATAATGATGCTCCTTTCAATATAACTTTGGATTGTGCCCTTGTTGTGACATTAACCGGTTGGTACTCTTGTTTCCCTTTGAGTGTGATTACATTAATTTGGTTTTCAGATTTGTCCATATGTTGTACCAAATTAGTAGATGTAATGTCATTTTTTCGATCAATTTGATTGCATAACTCCTCATCCTCCCTGGCAGCAGAAAGACAAAGGATCGTTGTCTCATAAACATAACCAACATTCTTATCTTTGGTGTTTGCGGAAGAGGATTCTCCCTTTTGATAATTGGGTAGAGGATTTTTGAATGTTGTATGATCTTTGTTTGTTTGGTGCCCTTCTACAAATACTTTCTTTTGATCTATGAGGTCTTGTACCGCATGTTTTAACTGCCAACAGTTTTCAGTCATGTGGCCTTTATTTTGATGGTAATGACAGTAATGCAAGTCATTCCACCATGATGGTTTGACTTGAGGGTCCCAGTTTCTAGCCTCTTGTAATTGGATGAGTTTTTCATCTAAAAGTTCTTTGAGGACTGATTCCAATGATTGTCCTAATGGCGTGAATTTTTGTTTATTGGATGGTTGTTGGAATGATTGGGTTTTTGTTTCTCCACTGTTTTGATTATTTTCTTGATTACTACTTTGTTTGTCATTAAGACCATTGTTTTGTTTGTTTGTAGTGGTTGGCATCAAGGTGAATACTGGTTTAGATGTGTGTGTATCGATCATGGTATCAGTATTCTTGTTCTTTTGCCAAAATCTTGGCTTTTCGTTGTTGTTGTTAGAGGAATTGTTATTGTTTGAACCTTCAATGAAGTGTTTGATCGGTCCTCTTTTGATTAGAGCCTCTTTGATTTTGAGCCCTTTTTCGATAACTTGTTCAAATGTAGATGGAAATTGTAAGTCCAATCTGTAATTCATGTCATCCACTAAGTTATCAATGAACATCTCTATCTTCTCCTCTTCAGGAATAGATCTAGGGTATTTAGCAAATAGCCTTCTCCATCGTTGGAGAAAGGAAAGAAACTTTTCACCCTTTGCTTGTTTGGTGTTGTAGAGTTCTTTTAAGGTCACCCCATGTTGGATGTTGAATGAGAAGTGTGTTATGAATCTATTGATCAGTTCTTCAAAAGATTGGATCCCGGGTTCCAATTTAGAAAACCACTCCATGCAAGTGTTTCCTAAACTTCTTGGAAATAATCGTAGTAAGAGTCCTTGTGTGCGAACTCTATGCTCATGGCTCGAAATTCCCGTACGTGATCAAATGGATCGGTTCTCCCATTGTATTTGTTGTATGTCGGGTACTCACAATACCGTGGAAATGGTATCATGTTAATGCTTGGGTCGAATGGATAAGGGCAAATGTCTTGTAAGGAATATCTTTTTGTTGGCCCTTGTTGGATATTTTGGAACTGTAATTGTAATTGTTGGATTTTTTTTGTCAAAGCATCTATTTGATTTGGATTTTCCATACTAGTTGTCTGGGGCGTGGTTGTTTCCTTGAGTTGATTGACATCAAAGTCTTTAGGAAGCTTAGCACCTTTGTCAGCTAATAATAGAAGATACTTTTCCATATCTTGCTCTAGCATCTTTTCCATAAATTTATGGAAATGAGGGTCTTGTTGAACTTTCTCAATTTCTTCGATAGTTATTTCTTTCTCATGTGAATTAGTGAGAGGATTAGTGTTGCTATATCATCCCCAAGGTTTTTCTTCAGCCATGGCTGCTATTCTTTTGTTTTCTTCTTCTTGTTGTCTTTGATATGTTGCTCGTGTGAAAATAGGCATACAAACATTAAAGTTTTACTCTAGACTTTGATCTTGGATGGTTTTGATTGGATAAGTGTCGAAGTTTTTTGATTAAAAATCTGATTTAGTCATGTCTAGTTTCATGATGGAAGGATGATAAAATCCTTGATAGGGAAATTTTGACACAAAATCTCAGATTTAGTGATAAGGACACTTTGCAAGATGTTTCAAGATCTAGGCGTAATAGTAAAGTTTTCTTTTTTTGTATGATTCAAGTGTTTTGGACTATGGAAAGAATGTTTTGGATTGATGAAAACCTTGTTTTTGACATGGGCAGACTGACAAACTGTCTTACTAACTCTCTATTTTTTTTTGACTTTCCAGAGCGCTAAAACAGAGCA
>VDFB02084715.1:0-11202 GCA_007258455.2 Sequoia sempervirens
TCTATGATGAAGATCAAGTACTTCTAAAGGTTGTCAAGGAATCAAAGAACAGTCATACCTAAGAGTTATGGACGTTGCATTTTGATGGAGCAAGATGCAAGAATGGCGGGGGAGTTGGGATATGTTTAATATCACCATGGAATAAAAAGACACTGAGGTCTTTCCACTTTCAAGTCACTTGCTTGAACAATGAAGCTAAATATGAAGGACTAGTGCAAGGGATCAACCTTGTAGAATGGATGGGCATTAAGCAATTGATGGTGTTTGAGGATTCTGAACTAGTAGTCAATCAAGTCTGAGGGATTTTTGCAGCCAAAAATGTATGCATGTGAGCTTACAGACACCGAGTTTGGGACCTGATCGAGGGTTTTGAAGCCTTCAACATTCAGATGATGCCCCGAGAACAAAATGCAAATGCAGATTGCATGGCATCAATCGGATCTCAATTTGATCCTACCTCTGATATCATTCATAACAAACACTCTGTACAAGTAATAGTCCAACTAGCGATTCTAGACAATGACCAAAGTTGGCAAGTGTTTGAAACACGAATGCATTTCATTCATCAAGTAGTCAAGTGAATTTGCCGACCAACTTCAACCAAAGATCGCTGAAGCCTATGAAGGAAAGATCATCCAGCTAAAATCCAACAAGCTTCCAAAAGGAATGGTCACTCGAAAACCTTTTCGATTGTGACAATGTAAGAAAAGACAAACAAAATTTTGTAGTAGACAAAAGTGGCTAATGGTAAGAATTAACAAAGCTAATCTAGTCATAGATTGTCTTCTAGATTATGAATAGCATGTGGGTATCCAATTTGGTTCTAGTCCAAAAGAAAAATGGAGATATCTATCTATGTGTAGAATTTCAAGACCTAAACAAAGCATCCCTGAAGGATCATTATCCACTACCCTCAATGGAGTCAATCCTACAAACAGTGGCAAGATCAGAGATGTTTTCCCTGCTAGACAAATTCTCCGGTTACAATCAAATTTGGGTCAAGGAGGAGGATCAACATAAAACAACGTTCACCACCAAATGGGGAAGATTTGCATACACCAAGATTCCTTTTGGCCTCTCAAATGTAAGAGCTACCTTCCAGTGGGAAATGGATATTGCTTTCAACGAACTAATCAGCATAATTACCCTAATCTATTTGGATGAGTTGATGGTGTTCTCCAAGTCCAAGGATGACCATTTTGATCACCTAGTGATGGTGTTCAAGAAATGCCAAGAGTTTGAGATATCCCTGAACCCAAAAAATGTCTTCAGAGTTCCTCTAGGAAAACTACTAGGACACATGGTGTCCAAAGAAGGAATTTCAATTGATCCTGAGCAGGTGAAAGCAATCAAAGAGCTTCCTCTTCTAGTTAACAAGAATGACATTTAGTCCTTCTTGGAAAAGGTAAATTTTGTTAGCAAATTTATTTATGATTTTGCAAGAATAATCAGGCCAATTACCCTAATGTTGAAAAAGGATCAAATATTTAAATGGACAAAAGAGGCCAGAGAAGGCTTTGAAAAGGTCAAGGATGCTATCTCTTTTGCTCCTGTTCTAGTCAATCCAAACCTATCAAAGGACTTCATAATGTATGTATTTAGTAGCAAGTCAAGCATTGCTACTATCTTAACTCAGAAAGATAATGAGGGCAAGGGAGAAAATTCGATAGAATTTCACTCCTGGACCCTGAAAGAATATGAAACAAACTACAACTTTGTAGAGAGGTAGGTGTTTGCAATAGTTAAAGGGCTCAAGAAGTTCTGAAATCTAATCTCTTGTAATAAGGTGATTGTCTATGTCGCACATTCTAGTGTGCGTGAATACATCATGGAAGGAGAAATCACTGAGAAAAGAGCTAATTGGATCATCAAGATCCTTGAGTATGACATTGGGGTCAAACCTACAAAGATTATTCAGGGAAGAGGACAGTGCGAATGTCTTGCACAAGATGAAGAAATGGCCCCCGAAGGAGAGCAGCCAGAACTAGTCCTAACAAATGAGTCAGAATCCAAAGGTTGTTGGTTGGTGGGTAGAGTAAAGTTTATGTACATAGGAAGGTATCCAATGAGCCTTCCTCCTCAGAAGAGGAGATTCTATCGGTTACAAAACAAGAGATTCATGCTCATTGAAGGCATCCTTTTCAAGAGAAATTTCAACGATGTTCTATTGCGATGTGTTACCATAGAACAAGCAAAAAGGATCCTTGACACTTACCACAATAGTCCAATGGGCAGGCATTTCTCCGCAAAGACGACTGCCATCAAAATTATGTATGCGGGGTACTTTTGGCCGACACTATTCCATGATTCCTACTCCTTGGTGAAAACTTACAAAGAGTGTTAGTTCTTTGTTGGAAGAAGAAAGAATTCCGCAATGTCTCTCAATCCAATAGTGGTTCATGAGCCGTTTGCGCAATGGGGTTTGGACTTCGTCAGAATGATCAACCCACCCTCCATCATAGGGCATAAATGGATTTTAAAAGTCACATATTACTTCACAAGATGGACGATCGAAGTTGTGCCACTAAAGAATGTGAGAGAGGCAGAGATAGTGAACTTCCTAGAGGAACTAGTGACAAGATTTGGCTTGCCCAAAACTATTATCTCCGACAATGCTAAATCTTTCCTAGGCTCCAAGGTAAGTCAATTCGTGCTTACACACAACATATTCCTTAAAACATCATCAAATTATTACCCACAGAGGAATGGCTTAGCCGAATCAACAAACAAGAATCCGGTCTAACTTCTCCAAAAAATTGGGTCAGCATACCAAAGAGAGTGGCATAAAAATCTCTGAACCACGCTCTAGGCAGACCACATAACTCCAAAGAAATTCCTCAAGACTTCACCATATGAGCTAATTTATGGAAAAGAGGCATTATTGGATATCTCTATAGAGATTTCAGCACTGTAATTGCTAAAATCTATTGAGGTGGAGAAAAATGGCGCAATGGAGGTGCGGTTAGCAGAGGTTCTAGAAGTACAAGAAAAAAGGGAAAATTCCCTAATGGCCATGAACAACTGCCAGCAAGTGGTTAAAAGGTGGTTTGACAAAAAGACGTTCGACCAAGGCCTAAAGTGTGGGGACCTGGTGCTAAAATATAACGAAAGGGCTGCAAAGTCGGGCCAGCATGGAAAGTTTGATAGCCTTTGGGAAGTCCCATTCAAAATAATTCAATGCAAGGAACACAATGCATACAAATTAGAGACCATGGAAAAAGAAGCGCTGAGAATTCCGGTCAACGAAATTCACTTGAAATTATTCAATTAAGCTCTTTCCTTACCTTTGTAAATATGTGTATAACGTATTTTCCTTCTTTTCTTTTTTTTGTTGTCCGGTCTTTTCATTTATTCTATGGTCTGAGGCGGAAAGGAATAATCGACCGATTATTTGCAGAAGACAAGGGAAATAAACTCATAGTTGAGCAAAAATAGAAAATTAAGATACCCACATGCAAAACTGAATTTAAATATACATGTTGAAAGGAAAGAGATAGCCCAGTTGCATAATTCAAAAGGAAGACAACATAATGGTTATATAAGGATATATTTTCATTATATATGCTTCGATATTTACATTTTCAAAAATGGCTCATAGGCCACACTTCCAAAAGTATATTCTATTCTGCTTCTTATATATTTTACGAAGCCTTTTTCAGGCATGTATACACAAAAAGGGACTAATCACTATGAGTTTTCAAAAAACAAAGAAAAATAGCATAGGTCTTCAATTCACAGTGTGAGCAACAACAATAGATGCATCAATGGCAGTGTTCACAATATCCTCATCTACGGGGGAATTCTCAACAGCAACATCATCCAATGATGCAAAGGAAGGTGGAGGAAACACTAAGTTCCTGAAATCCGTCTACCAATCGATGTCATAGAATGGCACCATGTTGTAAATGCGGAACAAGAAATGGTAGGCTCGAGTAACCCTCTAGCATTGCTCCTCTTGTGACTGAAGGCATAATCCACTTAGAAATGGTAGCCATGGCATGACATCATCCTCTTCTATCAACCTATGGAGGTCACTCGTAGTCGGAATCCCCCCATCATATGCAGCATTTGCAATGACCTCTCTGAGGCCATTCAAGTATTTCTTGGGGAAAATTTTCTTCACCAAACGAAGAATCAATGGCTTGGGAATCCTTATATCTAACATGGAGGCCACAAAGTGTGAGAAAACGTTGGTATCAACTCTATTCCTATCCTTGTACTCAAGGAAGTCCTATCCCAAAACCCATTTGATGGCTATAATGGACAGTGAATGTTTGTTCTTCGTCATTCTCTTTAAGTGCCTGGTAGAAATCTCTCCTAGGAAGGCAGTCTGGGACTTGTGCGACACTAGCCTAATCGGGGTATTCACCATGTCAGACTTACTGCAAATACCTCAAAACTATCCCTACAAAGCACCTAAGTCTAGCCTATGAGAATGCTACGCAACTGCAAAAGCTAAACTGCTACGCCAATTACCTAATACTACTTCTGCTCAAATTGCTAAGTGTGATTTCATTACTGCTTAGAGGCCTATTTATAGAAAATCAAGGAAAGGCGAGGTAATCTGCTTGCCATAAACGTGATGGTAATCAAGTACCAACTTGAAAGTTGTGCCCAGGCCTGAGCCTTGAAATTCCCACCTAGTTGCGTCTGTTGAGTACGGCTTGCTGCGTGAAAAACTGATGAAGGCTAATTAATTAACTTAAGCTGGTGGCAACAATCGGCGGTGTTATGCACGACCAAGGACTAAGGTGTCATCCTCTAGGTATTTTACGTTTCCCAAGGTGAAACTCATATCTTTTCAAATGTTGATCACATCTTCAGCCTAGTCATTCCTTTCAAGATATTAATTGCTAGCACATACAAATGTTTAACCTGCTTGCAAGGCATTGGCTCAAGTTCCAAGAAAATCACATTGTACATAAAATTGTTAATTATATTCATGAATTCTTGTCAAATCAAAATGGCAAGTAATTCATCTCTCACAAGCCAAAGGGTTGGCGGTACATGCCGCATTAAATGCAAAAAGGTGGTTCTCATCTACCACCTTGAGAAAAGATCGCTAAATATTGCATGAAGAAGTTTTAAAGCACTTAAAAATTTTCTTCTAAGGATGCCACTCAAAGAAGAAGGAAAAATTTCTAGTGCACTTCCAGAGCCGAAGTAAAGTTGCAGAAAATTCAAGCAAAAGAAAAAGCTTCCAACAGATTAGCAATGGCCGAAAGTTCAAGCCAGGGAGCTAGGCCAGTGGTGATGCAGAGACTAACTAAAGCTATGCGAAGAGCACTAGCTGTTAATGTCTTTGAGGATATTTCTTATGCTACACCGGGCATCCCTAAAAAGCCAGTATGGACAAACACATGTCCACTGGACAAGCCCATAAATTACAGAGACCAAAACTCAGTTCATGAAGAGTGGGATAATGTCCATGATCCCTTTCTTGCAAAAAACCCCAAGGGATTGAGGGAATCTTCCTATGCTCGAATGAAGGTGTCCAAGTGGCCAATATCACTTGCAAAAAAGATATGGTTTAGCGGAATTCCCCAATATATGGTCCCAGTTGTGCACTACTGCCCAAAGTTGGTGGATGCTACCATTAGGCATTTTGACCCAAGTACTAGCACTATTGAGGGTTGGACTCTGTCTGTTAATATCAACCCGACAACCTTCTGGTATATGTTGTGCATCTGAGACCCTGCACAAAGAGGGATGGAGGTGGAATCATTCACTCCTAAGCGAGGAAATGATATATGGAGCACCAGGGATAAGGCCCTAGAATTTTACAACGAAGAAACTGAAAGAATTGAAGCAGACCATGAGAAGTCGCCAAGGATTTTTGTTCCTCACGGTGCTTTCAAGGAGGATTTGCAAGATGCCTTTTCAATGATGGCATTTGTGTTCAGTCTGGACACCGACCAAGAGGTGCATGCTTTTCAATTGGGTCCAGCTTTCCAATTCCGCAGACCGAAGTCTTACTTCTAGAATGATTTTGGAGAATTCCTCTCAAAGAAGATGTTGGAGCAAATTAACAAATACCCAACTGAACGAAAGTTCAAATTTGTCTCTTATCTTACTTATATGTTTTTATATCAAAAGCCTAACTTCTTTGTGAGCGGTTAAAGTTATCTATCTATTACCCTGAAATTTGAAATTTAAATTTTTTTCAAATTTTGTGCATTCTTGTATACACCCTAGCTTGCCAAATCCCAAAAACAATTGTTTTTCAAAATCTATGCAAACTAGAGATAATTCCTCTTATAGGCATAATCATATTCCTATTTCATCCAATTTGACAAGATTTCATGGTCATATGCTTCACCATTTACAAGATTTGTAGCTTCACATTTTTCGGCTCATGATTGACAATTTGAATCAAATTTTGACTTTTGGATTGTTGGAGATCAAATGGTTTCTGGGTTTTTCTCAGAGTATTCAAATCATCATTCTGTCCAAATTTTGTGCAAAATATAGCCCTTTTGCAAAAGATATGGAGGTTTCCGTCTTTTTGACATAAGCGCATTTTCAAGGGAAATAAATAAAAGTCATTTCTATCATTTTGATCAACTTCAGAGAGTAATTCCAAGGAACAGATTGTTTACCTTTGATTGGGAAATTAATCATTGATCAGAGAATTTTTCAAGGTCATATACTTGTTCATTTGAAGAACTAGGAAATTGTGAATGTCGCATAAAGTCTGAGAAGACTTTATTAATGCCATTGTTTTAAATTTTATAAAAATGGATGACTTTATTAAAGTCATTTGATGGGATATTTTTAAAAATATGAAGATTCAATACACGAGCACCCTAAGTTTAAATTTTATTGGGGGCCGCACCAGTCTTTAAGTGTCGGGAGTTTTCCAAGTTCTAAAACCTCAAAGATCCCCGACATTGGTTATAAGGTTACATATTTCCCCGATCGGCCGACTCCATTCATGTCGGTGGTTGTGTGAATTCTAAAATCCCCGACTTAAGGTTATGAAGTTAGTAAAATCCCCGGCAATGCGACATCACAAGGAAACGATGCATGTTCTGTACCATGGTAGAATATACACCAAGAGAATGGGTTGAATTGGTTTAGACACTTTAATGCGGAATGCTCCGATGAATGAAGTTGCAAACTGTGGCCGTGATATTGTTTAACAAAATTCTCAATGAAATGAGTTCTCATGGACTGTAATGATTGCAGATAGATTTGTTGAAAAGGATTTAAATTTTTTTGAGCAAATCTAATTAATGTTTGCACGCCATGGTTGTTAGATATCCGCAAAATGGATATACTGAAAAGGTTTCAGAAACTTTAGAACATATGCAGTTGGTACGTGTAAAAATCCACGATTCTACGATAGTTTCCAACACCCTCCAAGCCGCATAGATATGGTGCATGAACTGTCTGACAAAAATGCCTCGAAGAACTGCGGTTTCTTAAGGCGTCATTGTTACAACGTTGTGGCCGAATACAAGCCAAGAAAATTTGTTGAAAAGAACTATCACAGGGTGTGGACATAATCAAAGTATAATAGAAAGTGGATTTTGCCAATATTATGGTTTGAAATGCCTTGATAGACATGTATGTAGATGTGGAAGCATGGAGTTGGCGCCTGAACCGTTTGATAAATACCTCAAAGATATGCAACCCCGTGGAATGCGATGATTGTAGTATGTGCACAAAATGATCTCGTTGAAAAGGCCTTAAAAACTCTCGTGTGAATGCGACCCTGTTGGTGTTTCCCAAGTTGTGCTCTCTCTATATGCCAGTGGAAGAACTACAGGTATTGTTTTGAACTCTAGAAATGGGGTCACTCATGTTGTGCCCATTTATGAAGGCTATGTTATACTTCATGCAATATATAGAATGGACCTTGCAGGCAGAGACTTAACAAAATCCCTTTGCAAAATCCTTACCGAGAGAGGCTACTCATTCGCCACTACAACAGAACGCAAAATTGTCTGAGGCATCAAGGAAAAATTGGCATATATTGCAATGGATTTTGAAAAGGAGATGGAACTATTAAGAAGCGAAGAAACAATAGAAAAGAGTTATGAGCTTCCAGATGGTCAAGTAATCACAATTGACAATGAAAAGTTCAAAAGTTCGTAGTAGCCACGACTTCCTAACTCCTCTACCAACATAAGCATGATGGCGCTCAAACTCTGAATGCAGTAATTGCAGGATATGAACAAAATGGATTTATCAAAAAAGCTTTAGAAACTGTCATTCAAAGTTATTGGAGTAGGTATGGAATTCTGGTTCGTTGGCGGGCTTGCTGCATTTCACATTTACCTAATTTGCATAAATTAGACCACATACGAGAACTTCTATTCTAGGTATGAAAGTAAAGTGAATCCCTAAAATCGAGGAATATTATCCAACATCACATAAATCCTCTTCACCAATATCTCTCCTTCAGGAGGCAATTTTCGTGAAAAGGTGCAACTTGACTCTCCAAGGCAGGGTATTTTTGATTCAAATGTTTACATCAATATTATCAATCCAAACACAACCAAAGGAGTGTATCAAATGTTTAAATGAGAAAAATGATGTGAATGAGGTAGCATAAAAAGGATCTCTACTGAGAGAAGAACCAACATTAAAGAAACGGATGATTTGATGCTAACAAAAAATTCTAAACATTTGAAGAGAGAAACTATTAAAGGTTTTCCAGTGATACAAAATTGGAGTAAAGGTCTTAACTCCTGTTCAATGTTGCAATGAACAAGTAGAAGACCAAAGAGAAAGCCTGCAGTTGAAGTGAATCATGGCACTAAAGGAATACAAAACTGAGGATGAGACTGCAATTTTTTCATCTTTCTTGACCAAAGAGTTATTGAAGAAATCAAGTTCACACGATGAAGATAGAGGATTTAGAGTTGTATAATGCTTGTTGAAGAAATATAAAGATATAGAAAACAGAAGATACAAAACATAAAAATTGTGTGACAATTAGTAATGAAAGGATAGGGAAATAGAGAACGTAAATTTCCCAACTCGGCACAAAAGTATTGCAGTATGATCCAGGAAATTGATCCCATGTTTTTCTAAACATATGTGTATGGTTAAGGTGGAGCCTTATCAGGAAGATGGATGCATATTGATACTTTCGGTGACATGGAAAATATATCTGCAAATCTTATAAAATTGGAAATTTCATTTAGTAATGTCACTTTTCAAATAATATAGCAAAATTAAGTCATCTTAGATTGACTTAATAAGAAACCTTTAAAGAGGAAAAAGAAAGTCACTACAAAGGAATATAAAGAGGCTGTCAAGAAACAGTTACTTCCGGTGAGGATAAAAGGGGGGAAATTTTTTATTTTCTTTTCAAGAAATGGTTATGGGCAACCGAAAGGCTGCTAGGTGATTTTATAAATATGTAATTTGAAAACAGAAAGAGGGGATCCTTTTCTATTATTTTGGGAACAGGGGAAGGGGCAGTTTTGTTTTCTCTTTTAACACAGTTTTTTGTAGCGGAAGTTTGGGTCTGTGAACTCTTATTTGATATTGGAGAATAAAGAGGATATGTTCAATTGGTGCATTTGTGCATGTTCTCTTTAATTGCAAATGAACTTTGTTTCATTTTAGTTATTCTTTAGTGTTTGTTCTGTTATATTGAACTGTGTATGCATTATGTTTGAACCTTTGAATTCAAAATAATTCATCTGTTAGAGGGGAATTTTCTACTCATTGTTTTCTCGTTTCTCATCTATGGGTGTAGCATAGAGGAACTTTGTGTCATTTATCTCCATCCATCTTTGTTTTAGTTTAATCTTTCACATCTATTTCATGGCTATGGGTAGATGGTAGTTTTCCTTTTCTGCTTTCTAATCAAAAGCATACCCCATTTCCTCATTCATTGCATATCTTTCAAAGGTAGTTGTGCCTTGTAAAATAAGCAGAGAGAACTTTCTATCGCAAGTGACTCAATTGTTAGTGTTGTTTGTCCTTCTTTATGAGCATTTTGAGTCATTTTCTATGTTCATTTTCAAAGGACAAATCTGTCAACTAACACTATCTTTGATGAGAAGGGTAGGAGAAAACTAGTTTCTGTCTGGACCCCTCTCCTCTCCTCTACTTTTTATTATTACACATTTTCGAATCATTTCTTGACTCCGATTTTGCAATATTTACTAGGAGAAGAGCATGCTAATAGGCTCACCTTGACTCAGACTGAATTTATGCAGAATTTCACTCCAAAGTGTGACTGGTTTTTCAAAGCAGATTTTATATTCATCTGAATGCGAGGCTTCACTGGGGAACCCTTCCGCCTTTTGACATGTGTGACTAATCAAGTGTTGGCTCTGGAATTGTTCCAATAGGCATACATCATTGATATTGCCTTCTGTAGCGAGAAAAGTGTCAAGAGGAAGGGATTCTTCACCTGTTTGCTAACTTTCAAAACAAAGGTTCTAAAAAAGAAGTAGACACATTACTTTTGCAAGATAAACTAGCTCATTTAGGGTTGGTAATGATCTGTGACAAGTGGGATTACAACCCTTTCAATTATTTACCGTATGATCACATCAAGGTAACTCACAGCCCTCGGCCTTACTAGGAAAGGAGACGCAACCCGCTAGAAGATAAAGATGAAATGTTGGTTGACCTAGTTCATATCCTCATGGAAGACATTAGGCCATCATGGCATAAGTTCCATCTCATTGTGGCGAACTATGATGAAAACTATAAAATGGAGAAGACTTTGTCCAATAACCTACAAAATGAGGAAGAATGGACTAATGAAAAAATTAGAGCATTTTGGATATATCCCCAGGAAACAAAATGACCTGATATACCTTATGAAGGTGTAAAAGAGGATAAAGAGTTTGAACAGCTATGAGATGAAGAGAATGAATCTTTCGACTCAAGTGTTAGCGCGGGCGATGACCCCGATGAAGGAGAAGAGCAAGCAAAAGAGGAAGTTGAGACATTAGTATCCTCAACCCAACAAAGAAGGAAATCTACAGGGAAATCTACTTATGTCGCTTCAAATGTGTGACTAAATGCATCACGGGCTTCGCGGACACTCACCTAGGCCTCCAAGATGACAAGAGTGCCCCAGCAATAACAACCAGAAGCTATAGAGACTATGGAGGTCAAGGAATCCCCGCCCACTAAGCGGCAGCGCATTGAGGCTATTCCGGGGGAAGGATCACAAGAAGCTGCCACAAGCCAAGTGCTCATGGCAAGCCAGAAACCTAAAGTAAG
>VDFB02084717.1:0-43725 GCA_007258455.2 Sequoia sempervirens
AAGCATCGGTGAGAGTGTGGCGGTAACATCTGACCTATGTACAAGGCTAGAAATGTACTGACGAAGTTGTCTGATTTCAGCCTTGAGGGCTGCCTTGTCCTCTCCATCCTTTAGCATTCTATCCCTCGCACTGTCTGTAGCAACCTGTAGGAGATCAACCTGAGTCTGGTGTGTGCTACGACCAAGGTTGACTATGATAACCTCGAAGTCCTAAGATTCCAACTCATCCAAGCTCTTCCTCTGTGGAGGTATAGCAGTCTCGACGATGATCTCCATATCAGCATTCCTCTCTATGTGGACCATGCTCTTGATCCTCTTGTCTGACACATCCTGGTAAACCTGATCAAAATTTGAATGATTAAGGACATAGGATGGCTGCCTCCTCTTCCTTCCCAGTTGATTTTCAATCCAAGATTGGTCTCGGCTAATGCTACTAGAAGGATCTGTACTAGCAACAGGAGGCTCGGACGAGAGTGAATATGTAGAGGAGCTGCTACGAGATGGAGAGTCTAAATCCAATTCAATATGAATTGGGACTGGTGATTGCTCCGGAACTGGTATAGGAACTAGAGATTGAACCTCAGGCACCGGCAGACTCTGAACTGGCCTCTGAACTGGGTCTGTGACAGGCTGTCTGACAGGGTCCGTGTGCGTATCAATAACAAGCGCCTTGCCTTTTGAATTGTTTGGCACTTGACCTTTCCTGGGAGGATTACTCTTCTTCTGTTTAGGTTTTGACGAGGAAGGTAGCGAAGGATCCACCACTGGCGGCTCTGCTCTAGGTACACTTACCCTCCTGGTCTTCTTGCTGTCGAGGTAAAGTGTACTGTTCTGAATAACTCTACTTGACCTCTCTTTTACTGTTGCGTACTCCTTGGCGTACCAATCAACTGCTGGCAGCGGTTGTGTGTCAACCTGCTGTCTGAAAAACTGAGGAAGAACTTCACCCTCATCATCTGATAAAGCTCCCACATCTTTTGACAAGAAAACAAAAATTTGTGAGAGAGAGAAGCGGCCGTAGCTACGTCTGCAAACCTCAAAGTCGTCCACGCAATTGGCCCCAATAGTCTTCCATGGAAGGCTTATGATATGCGCGTCCACCGAGGCGAGCTGTGTAATGACCCCAAGGATCATAGGCATGTACCTCAACAAGATACTTGAGATGATATATCTCTAACTGCTGTCCTGCAGCTTTGGCATCAACTGCTGTCTTGCACCAATATATTCCAAACTGAAAAGGACAATTGGCAGCTAGTTTATGCTTGCGACGTAAATGACGATGAACATCATGCAACTGCCTCAGGAACTCCATAAAAACTGTTCTATCCGAAGGATAGCGTGGAAGCATGGCTGGATTTCCTGTAAATCCATATACTCGGATATAAGTGTATGTCGAGAACTGAATGAACTAGTCCGCCCAACCATCCATTGCTGCTCTAGCAACTGCTGAGATACGAACGTGCAACTCCCGATCCAAATTTCTCACTGTATAAGTCAAGAAAGCCCCGTGAAGCTAATCATAATAATGATAGACTTTCTGAACACTGAGATTGTCGATGGTGTTTAACCCTCGGAACTGACCCTGATAAGCAATCAAGTACACGAGATAAGAGCACATGTGAAACTCGTGGGCAACTAGGAAACCGGTGATCTGCTTGTGGATAACGTCGTTGATGAAGGATGCCCTGTCATAATGCTCCTGCCCAAATACAATGCGACCAATGATGTAATACATCCAAGGCTGGAAAAAATTTGCATGTGAATGACCTGAGACACGATTCAAGAGTGTAATTAGAATCGAGTACTCATCCTTGTACTCACCACGACTCACATTATTTGGCGATATTTTCTTCGCTTGCTTTAACCATTGTTCTTCCATTTTGCTCTGGCACTTATCCACATCAGCGTTGAATGCATGCTCACATTGCTCCATAGAAATAACTAGACTGTTTGGGTGCTGAGGAATACCAAAACTTCTTTCAATGTCCAAAGGCTTGAGACTGCAAATAACTCGTCCATCTACTGACACTATCTCATGAGTAGCAGAGTTGTAATGCTTAATACAAGACATCACGAACTCAATACAATGAATGAAGATAGGTATGGAAGCGGCCTCTAGTAACCCAGACTGCTAAATGTTCTGAATAATCAAATTTCTGATTTTGACTTGATCTAGGACTGCCTTTGGCAGCACCTTGTGGAGATTCGTCTCAATTGTCCCGATGAAGTCGTGAGTGAGGACTGATTTGGTCTTGTATTCGAGCTTAGTGTACTGCATTTTGAAAAACTCGCCTGTGGACTGTGAATTTGACTATGTTCTGACAAGATTTATGGAAAGCTAAAATAGCCTGTTGAGGCTGAAAATAGCCTATCGAAGAATTATTTTCGGCGAAAAATCTGAGATATAGGTTTTATCCAGAAAAAGATTCTAAGACAACCCAGAACGTCAGAAATGCGAAAATTTGACTTCTACTCGACCATGCAAAGAGTTTTTAGCTGAGAAAATTAGAAACTCGAGAACTGATGCTCTAGAGTTAAAAATTCTTGAAAATTCAAGCACATGAATTTAATTAGAGGAAGCTATATAGAAATGATCCAGATGATCAGAGTTGCCAGAATTTGCCAACTTCAGGAACATGCGAATTGAATATTTAGAGAAATTTGAGAATCAAAGAGGAGAAAGACGTTTTTTCTATGTTCTTCTGTGAAAATCGCCCCCTGTTCTTCAAATTTGCTGATAAATGTGAACTTGAACCTGCAAAAAGAATTTTTGATGTTATCGATTTTGATAATTGATGATAAATTCGCCCAACCTGTGAGAATTTGCCTCTGCTCTGAAGAACTACGAATTTTGCTTAAGCTGGATGAATGTTTAATGATAGGCGCCATGAATAAATAGAGAAAATTCGCACCATAATGCTGACTGCAAGATTTAAAAACCTCGACTGAAATAGAAAGCTTCTGATTGGACCCCTTCAGTTCGAACTGAGAGTGACTTGAAGTCCAAAATAAAAATAATAATAAAAACATTTATCATGCAATTTGAAAATCCAGCACAAAGAGGCGCCAATTTTAGAAAATCGCCCTTTAATGCTCAAATATGCAAAAATAAATATTTAATATTATTTTAATCAGTTGACAAACCACGTTGAGCTCTCAGATGGATTCCGCGAACTTCACTGATTTCAAAAAAGTCCTCATTTCTCCTCATAGGCGTCCATTTGCTCAAGATATCACGCTTTTTATTAATTTCCTACTTTGTAGCTGACTACAAAGTTACAACTGGCCATTTTCAACACTGATTTCTAGGTGACCAGGTGATGCTGAGACTGAGCAGGTGTATTCATTACGAAGCCTGCAGAACAAGGAAGAAATGTCTGCTGGGAACCATCACTGCAAAATCCATCATTTAACACCTCAAAGAATTAGGCGCCCTTGATTAAATTGATTTTCAGGTGTCAGACTTAAACCATTTCTTCATATTGCCATCTGACGCTTGAAATGACTGCTTACGCCGAACGATGAATCCTGCTGACTGGATAACAAGCTCACTGCGTGACTAGAGGTATTCCACATCCAACGAATATACGCAAGGCATCTGAAAGCTGCATTAAGGACCCCAAAAGTAAGGGTGCCCACGGCACGAAAAGACTCAAACACCGTTTCGATAGGAAATGCAACTCTCAACCCGGATGCCCTGCGGTCGGGTAGCTGGTCCGTCTTTATGCGTCTCAATGGCGTAGCGGAAGGACCCTCTGAGAGATGTCTCTAAGAATTGTGAAGCAAGAAAGCGCTTCTAAGACCTCAAAAACCTTTCCCAAGATGTAATATACGACTAGACAGTCATTTTCTGAGCTTTCTTCGTTTTTCATTATTTCGCAAAAGACCTCGCACATACGAGCATTTGCCAAATCCCGAAGGCTGACGGCTGGGCTCGTTGGATAGCTGGAGTAATTGCGCGCAAGTCCCGTGAAGAGTTCAAGAGCGAACAACTCCATTTGACAGGCCTAAAGGCTAGGCGCCCCTAGCCTATAGTGGCTACAGTGAATATTTCATGTTTCTTCACCCTCTGATTTACGTCCCTGGTAAAATCTCTGCCACGATCTTTCAAAATATCAGATTGATAGGCTGACTAGTGTGTTGCGAAGCCGGACTGGAGTAGCACAGACGTCAGGAAGACCGCATCTGCAATTTCAATCATCTCAGGGGTCATTTTGAAGGGCGCCCCTAAGCTACAGGGGCGCAATTTCACCATTTGAGAAATTCTTGTGATATGAAGTGTCCTCATAACCTCGTCTTTTGATCTTGACTGCTGGAGCTCTGGGTCTCGAATGTCTGCATTCGGTAGCTCGTTGGATAGGTAGACTAGTCGCGAAAAGATTAGATGCATCAACAATCAGGAACAATAGAATCTGAACCTCCATTAAAGAGGGCGCCCCTGAGCTACAGGGACGCAAAAGCTGAAGAGTGACAAGCTTTTACAATCTGTAACCTCTGGAATCCTCAACTTCTGATGTCAGTTACCGGAGCTACGAACCTATTGTGACCTTTTCACACATCGCCCCATTCAAGATGGGGACCCCTAATTTTTGCTCCATTCTGGTCTTTTTGGCTTTGGTTTTTCTCTCTCTCTCTCTGTCTGTCTCTTTTCTGGTGTCTGCCTTTCAGGGATTGAGCCCGTCATTGAGTTTAAACGTGAATTTTGGTCAAGTCTGAAAATTAGGGTTTCCATCCTTTTGGTTAGTCTGAGGTCGAACAAAGTGAATAAATTGAAAATAAAGACTAACACTATTGTCAGTATGCTTCTAGCAAGCTTCTTGCTAAATTTCATCAGATTCCGGCTACTTACTATTTTTAGTAAGTGTGCAGTTCAGGGTGTTTTCTCAGCACTTTTGGAGTTTCAATCATCACACTGCATTCAAAACACATCAGGCTACTCATCTACAAAATTTGAGCTAAAACAAACAACTGGCTATTTTTAGCAGTTCAGCTTCCAGAGCAGATTCCAGGGTTTAGATGCAGAGTTTTTCTGCGCATGTCTGCATATTCCTTCTGGGTTTTCAGAGACCTTCGCGATGGTGTAACATGCAAAGCGAGATGATAACTTTCAGAGTTTAGCCTTCCGAGGCTATTTTTAGGGTTTTCTTTGCATGTCAGGGGATTCTTTGTGGGTTTTTTGAGACCTACGCAGTGGTGTGACATGCAAACGAAGATGGTCACTCATTTAGGAACTTACTATTTTTAGCAGATGCATCCCGACAGCCGCTTCCCAGCACTTCAAAACCACGAGCTGATCGCAATACAACAGAAATGAAGACAAATGGAGGTCATTTGATATGCATGCAGAACAAATTAGGGTTTCCAACTTCGGGGCCCGAAAAGAGGGGTAAAAAGTCAGAATTTTCGAAAATCGGTGTATACCACCGCGATCAACATCCTTCGAGCTATCTGCTAGTAAAATTTGAAGACAAGCGGAGCACTTACTATTTATAGTAAGTCATTTTGGAAACAGGCTAAAAATAGAAAGTCAGCATCAGGTGCAGATGTCAACAGGCAGGTCACGTGGTGAGGAGCACGTCATTCGAATTTCAAATCAAACGGAGTTGTGGAGGTATCAGAAACGAGCAATTACTATAAATAGCCAACTACCTTCAAAAATATGCTATTTTTAGGAGGCCAGCTCAAAATAGTAGTGTCAATAGGGTAATGAGGTCGCGAGGATGCAGTGTCTAAAATTTCAAAACGATCTGAGCCTCGGAGGTGTGAAAATCAAGAGACTGTCTATTTATAGTAAGAAGTTGGCGAAGGCGAGGAAAAGTGACTAAGTCTGAAAAATATCCTGCTTCACCTTGAATATGCGTCCTCTTCATAGATTGATTGATAAAAATTTCTCCAAGGCAAGCTTCATCCTGCTCACACCCCTAAATGCGCCCACATTGAGAGAGTTGATAGCAAAATTTTCTAAGGCATAGGCTTTGTTGTACCCAAAACCAAAATTTTTGCTTCACTAAGGCATTTTGCTTAATTGAGTCTTAATCTTGTTAAAGTGATGTCAGAAGGTCGTTTTTGGGGTTTTTAAATATGGAGTTGGTGTTAGTGTCATGTCAGTCTGTTACTGAAGAAATTTGAGAAAAGTGAAAATCTGAAGGAAAATCATCAAAATTTTCTATCTCTGGAGAGGGGAGCATATTTTCAAATGGGCGCCCTATCTTTTAGGGGCTCAGATCCTGTTTTTAGGGTTTGTCACCTCCAACAGACATTTGTCCGGCATCACGTCAGCTTCGCAACGAGCTATTAGGCTTGTCAAACGGACCTGTTTCGAGCAAGTTGTGGAAGATATAGCGCAAAACGAGACGAAAACGAGAATTGGCTAACACTGGAGAAAAGCGCAGCTTTTGAGAAGGGCGCCCATCTTTTTGAGGTGTCAAATGAAGGATGTTGACTAAATGCCACCCAAGATGTTTGTCTCACATTTGTTCAAGCTTCGCGACGCATCCGTCAGTGGGTGAATTTGAGTTGCAGAAGTGCCTGAACCAGAGGTCAAACGTAGGGTCAAATCTTAGTCAGAATATCAAAGGAAAAAGCAAAAGAGCACTTTTTCAGAAAGGCGCATGAGCTTTTCAAGTCTTTAATGCCTTCTTTTTGATGATCTCAGATGTTCAATTTGTCCGTGTTATGTTCAGCTTTCCGTTGCTTGTCTCCATCAGTTCAGAAGATGACTCAGCAGCTTGTAGTTGGAGTTTTTGTGTTATTTTGTTCAATTCCAGAAATGGCTTAGTCTGGGGAGAAAAGAGCAACTTTTCAAAAAGGGGCCCTTGATTTTCACCCCTCAGATGATGTTTTCTGGAGAAATGTGCTTTTGCAGTTGTCGTCCAGAATGAGGTCAGCTCCGCGGTGAACCTAGGATCCAGTCCTGAAAATTGGTAAAATAGAAGTTATGAAGGATTTATTTTTCCCTTCGTACGAGATCGAGATGTCAAAATTTGGATTTATTTTTCCCTTCGTACGAGATCGAGATGTCAAAATTTGACTCAAGTCTGAGAAAAAGCGCAGCTTTGGGAAAAGGCGCTTGAATTTTTGAGCCTTCAGATGTTAGTTTTATGATGTTCAGTCTCAAGGTATCTTTTGATCAATTTTTATCCTTCTCTGCGATGTACCTGTCAGCCAGCCAATCGGTGGAGTCAGTCAACCAGTGTCAGAGGATGAACAGAGGTCTCGAAAGAGGTTTAAATCGAAATTTTCATGAAAATTGGCTAAGTCTGGAATTCGCCTTAAGAGGTCAAAGTTGAGTTTTCGAAATAAGTTGACTGGTGCACCTTAACTTGAGTTCTGATTTCAGTTTGACTGAACGTTTTCTGGGTTGTCATCTTCAGTTCATATATTGGCATGTTGAGTGATCTTTCAGTTCGCATGTCGAGTTAACTAGTTTGCATGACCAGTTAACAACTTTGCATGTTGAGTTAACTTGTTTGCATGTTCACTTAACTGAAGATTATGTTTGAAAGTCAACTTGAGTTTGCATGCATGGCGAATTTTGGTTGAAATTGTGAAGACTTAGTGAAGTTGGTGCTTCTTTCATTGTCAACTTTAGTTCTAAAAGGGATGCCTTAATTCTTAAATTATAAATTTAATGGATTTTGAAGGATGGCGAATTCAACAAGAATTGTCAACTAAAGTCAAATTTGCATGGTGCTTTAAATAAATTTGCAACTGAAGATTGAAAGGGAAACCCTAAAGCATGATGCTTTATTTAGCTCATTTTAGTTTCAGTTAACTAAAATTTGAGGTCCAATCACAAGCCAAGTGCCATTTTTCAAGGTTTAATGCTTTGTGCGAATTTCAAAGATGAAAATCTATTTATTCAAGCATTGGCGTCCATTATTTCATCGTCTCAAGCTTTGAAATATTCATTCTTCTTGAGCGAGCAGCAAGTTAAAAGTGCTACAGATGTCAGAATTCAGCGTTCTTCATAGCAACGGATTCAGATTGTTCAAAGGAAGAAGATTCCAGACATTATTTTCACTTTGCATGCAGGTTTTATCAAACTCCTAAAAAAGATTGGCGAATTTTTCAGAAGCAGAACAAGCAAAACTTTCTATCTTGTTACATCCCGATATTATAGCTACTATTGTATAGGGCAATTGATTGTACTGTTTGAATCTTGATGATGAATAAAACATGGTTGATCTCGTTATTAAATAAATGAGTCCTGTTTAAATGATGGTTTCATTTGATTGTTACTTCTAAATGATTTAATTCTTGATTAAATTATGGAATAATGTTATTCTAACTTGTGAGATGTTTTTACCTTGTTATGAGCATATGACTGCCGATGTCATGTCATGATGTGCAGGTATGAAGACTGTTCTTCCGGACAGAGGAGAGACATCATTCGGGGAGGAACTTGGTCGGATAAGCAGTAACGAGTACCAAATGAGCATACACACACGTCAGTATAAGTTCTGAGAAACCAAGTCAGTTATGTTGGTCTAGATAAGTCAACCTTAGGCTTAGGAGTAAGATTTACTTCCCCATGCTTTATATGATGTGATTGAATGTTAGTCTGACTTTACTGTAAATCCCTGTGAATGAACGTAAAAGAAAGAATGTGATGCAGGTCGAATAGGTACGTATACACATGTATACACTGTATACACATATCTAAATGTATAAACATATCGACACGTATGTACGTAAACAGATGGATATGCTCGTACATATGTATCGACATGTATATACGCATACATATGTATATACATAGAGTACATGTAAACATGTTTACACGTACACATTCCGCCTGGTATCTTGATAAATGATATTCAAGTATTATTATCTGGAGGATTTAATTATATATTTATATATATATGATATATATATATTAATAAGGAGATTATTAATATATATATTTATATATATAAATATTAATACATAAGAAATGTATAAATAATAATATATTTATATATTTTATTGATTAAATGTGTTAATATTAAAATTAATATTTATTTATATATAAATACGTTTATATACAAATAAATATTAATGTTTAAATTAACACAATAATAAATAAAATATATAAATAGAAATTATTAAAACAATTTCAATTTCGAAAGGATTAAATTCGCATTTTTTTGTGGAAAGATTAAATTCGCATTTTATTATTGTGAAAGCCTAAATATTAGAAGATAGCCGTGTATAATTCTTAAACCTTTCAAAATGCATTTGAAAAAGCAAAAAGGAAAATTTAAAAGTCGAACTTAAGGAGATGAAAGAAAATATAAAATGAAGAACTTACCCGTGAAAATGGCGGAGCTCCCTGCACAGCTGGGAATGGAAGAAGAAAATGTCAAAGTTTTAAAACCAGAAAATAGCAACAAACAACTGAGCTGGGTCGATTTGGGACTTAACCTAAAATGCAGCAAAAATATCATGAAAAATTCTGACGCCTGGCAGAAAAACGTGACTGTAGATTTCGTTTTGGTTTCAAGTTGAAAGATTCTTCGAATTGCTGGCTGTATAGGAGTCGATTCATCATAAAAGAACATGACTAAAGGTTTGGATGCATGGCAGGTATCACTTTGACTGAGTAAATATTGAAATTTGTCAATATTCATGCCCAGAAATGGGGAAGTTGTTTTAACTGCGACCTATAAATACCTCACAAGCTCTCATTCGAATTCACTTCAGATTTTTCTCTTCTTTGACGTTTTTAGAAAGAGTTTATCCACTGCAAATATTGTGAGTTTGTGCTAGTTGTCTGTTTCAAGTGTTTCAGTGTGTGCTGAGTTTTCTCAGTATAAATTTCTGTGAGACAACAATAAAATTCTTTATTTGGAGAAATTTTTGAGTGAGGATACTGTTAGCTGGGAACAACATTAGAAGATTTCTGAAGGAGTATTACTGGAAAAGGAGCTTAAAACAGGCATGATTCTGAATTAAAGTTTAAAAACTTTAAAGTTATTTTCTTTACTGTCTTGTATTCGCTGTCTGTATTGAACTGAGAATAATGAATTGTTTTAGTAACCATTTGTTGATGATAATCTTTTATGGCATAAAGATTTAAAAGAATTTCATCTTATGCATGGGTAAGGATTAGGGAATACTTATGCATGGGTAAGGATTAGGGAATATCAGTACAGTTAAAAGAATAACTTGTTGCATTCAATTTAATTAAAGAAGATTTAATTAGGAATGGGATTTTGGAAAGAAGAGATTTAAATGTGATTAGGAAGGGGGTTTTGGAAAAGAAAGGATTCTATTTGGTTATATGCATTAATAGGGAATTATAAGCATTGCACTTCAAGACTGTCTTTTGTGTATGATAGTTGATTGGTAGTAGTAAATGATTAAAGAGCTCAAGGGTAACTGAACTTAATCTGCATTATATAGAGAAGGGTTTTATATGCAATTAATTGTTTTTGCAAACTTTGTATGATCTCTATATGGAGAATACGTAGATATACTTATTTACTACTAGGAACGAAATGAAGGTCTAGTCAAGTATGGTCTTTTAGCTTAGGTTATTAGATAACTGAGTAAGCTAAGTACTCCTAGGACAAAGATTTCCTGAATAGGAGGAATAAAATAAAGACACTTGTAGACTGTTCATCTCCATTAAGTTAGTATGATTGTAGGATGTCTGGGATGACGGTTTCATCCATTGAAGGACAAAACCTATGCGTAGAGTAAGGAAGCCTTAAGTCAAATCGGCCCTGAGTAGTGTTTATGATAGATGACCTTCATTCGAAGTACTGAATGAGAATACTTTGGCCAAAGTAGTGAAAGGTATGACATCCACCTAGATGTGAGATAGTTGAGACTACACTGTCAGTTCATTGTGATCCGAGTACTAGATCGAGATTGTGAAATAGCAAGGTTCTAGTTGTGTAAGACATAGCACTATGCTCAGTTGGTAATCGTTAAAGGATACCCTACCAATCTCTTCTTGAAGGGAGGGCCGTTCATTGCAAAATGATCGAGGACCATTTTATAAGTCCGTGGTTGGCGGAAAAGTGATATTTCTCCTCCACGTGGCCCGATGTACCAAGATTTGAAAGGACGGATTCACTGGACCTTCTTACTTCTATTTGTGCAAAAGCTCGAGCTATGTATGTAACTGTATTCCTTTTTAACTCTGATTTATATTTGCAATGAAAATGAAATTCATGAGGAAACATATTGTAACTTGTACATGTTTATCAATAAAGAAAGGAAGAAATTTATTGTAATATCTTTGTTATATGTTACTTTTACATGTTTAAAGTGAAAATGGGAAAGTTTTTAATTTACGCAGAATTGGGTCGTAACATATCTTCTGTCTTATTTCTTCTATTTCTCATCTTAGGTACTTTCTTCGCATGTCAAAGAAAACGGCAAAATATTCAGAATTTGACCATCTGGGTTCGCATATTTCAGCATCAGCAGTAAAACCCATGTCTTAGATTTTTTCGAGAAAATTGCCCTGTAGCCTTCATCCTGAAGCTCTGTGTTTTTTTCCGAAGATTTCTTTGCATGTGGGCTAAAATCACATCTTTTTGAAAATCGCATCATCTGGGTTTGTTTAGAATTCCGTTGTGCACAAAACCCATGTTCCAGATTTTCTCAAGAAAAATTGCCCCGGGAAGCTCTAAAAACCCCTGCAATTCTCGACTAAGAATCTTTGCATGTCAAGCTAAACGACGTGTTTTCACAATTCTGATGTTGTGGGTTGTCTTAGAATCATTTTTCGGACAAAACCCATGTCTCAGAATTTTTGGTGAAAATTATCCTCCGATAGGCTATTTTTAGCCTCACCAGGAGCCATTTTAGCTTTCCGGAGAAAGTTGTCAGAACATAGTCGTGTTCACAGTCAACGGGTGAATTTTTCAGAAGGTAGTTCAACTAGACTGAATTCAAGACGAAATCGGTCTTAATTTAGGTTTTCATCAAAGCAGCTGACAATGAAGCGTTATGCTGCAAAAGGAACAGAGATTACTCCATTTACGGAGCCGCCAAAGTCACTCAAATCCCATGCCATTGTCTTCGTGAAGATGGTACCTACGCTGATCTCGAGGCTGTGCAAACTAAGTTCCAAAAGCATGTTCATGATATCTTGATGGAGATTTTGGATCACATTTCAGTGATTTCAGCTAGTTTCAAGAAGGCGACTGAAAATGTTAAAGAATGTATGCATACAGTCAAGGAAAGTGACAGAGAATTGAAGAAGCAGATTATTATTTTTGGACAGCGTCAGAGTGCCGGAAGACGGAGTAATTGATGAGTTCTTGGTCGAAGTGTTAGACCGAGATGACATGGAGTGATCTACCAGTTGGAACCTGCAGTTAATTTCGAGGGTTGAGTCATGAGCAGTTAACTCGACTTTCGGTCTTGAGTTTACTTGCTGACTTAACACATGCTTATCTCGTCCTTGGAATTATCATCACGGGAGTTAGGGTTAGGGTTTCCAGTTAACTGAAGGTAGTGTCCAGTTAACTTTGCTTTAAATAAGGACGTGCATGCTTACACATGGTCCATTTAGGTTAAATGTATCGGTTAATAGTATTTCAGTTCTTGTATAGTTTGCTTTATTAGGGTTTAGTAATAAATCTTGCATGCATTGCAAGGCGTAGTTGACTCAAAGGTGATTTTAGGGTTCCCTACACCTTGATGTATATAAATAAGAGATTTTGCTCATTTGTAAATAACTTTTGCTTGAGAGAGAAATATATGCTGCGCCTACCTTGCGCTCAATATTGCTCTTTTGGTATTTGTTCATGTGTCTTTACTATTACCATTAAATGTTATGCCACATAGGGTTTCATGCAATTGTAATGGTGAATTCTTTCCATAGTTTAGATAAATCTGTTATTGTGCGTCTTTACTATTATGATCAATTGTTATGCCACATAGGGTTTCATGCGATTGTAATGGTGAATTCTTTCCATAGTTTAGAGAAATCTGTTTTGTGCTTAATAAACTTGTTCAGATTGAGATGATAGTTGCGCTTGCCTTTAAGTAGAGAATCTGCACTTGGTTATCGTGTGTTGTCGTGAACAATAAACTAATTCGGATTGAGATGATAGATGCGCCACCTTGCCTTCAAGCAGAGAATCCGTATTCAGTTTATCGTGTGATGTTGTTACCAATAAACTTGTCTAGATTGAGCTGATAGATGCGCCACCTTGCCTTCAAGTTGAGAATCTATACTCGTTTATCGTCGATAGTCAATCCCTGCTCCATTTCCTCATGCTCTGTTTTCTTGAGGAAACTGGATAGATTTAAAGTAGTTAGCTTAGTTGTAGTTAATGATCTGCGAAACCAGAAAATCCTTAGCTGCAACGTTCTTGGTTTTCTTAACCTTGTGCCTCTTCCAGCTGAGAACAAAAAGATAGGACTTAGATTACTTTTCTTTTCCGCATTCCAGCACTACGAGGGAGCTTCCCCTCCTAATTTGAAGAGCACTCATTACGCAGTGTGCATAGCTGTCCGTACAAACCTGCACTCCAGAGGTGTTAGTTTTTACGCCAATAGGCTTCATCCTCCACCACCCTCTATTTGCGCCCATCCTTCATCAGGTAGGAAATGCGCCCAAGAAAGTCAAGGAGGTCAACAAACTTCATCCTGCTCCCTAGCCTAAATGCGCCCAGCTCAAGGTAGTGGCATGCAAAAAATTTCCAAGTATGAAATGCTTATTCTCCTCCTATGGCAAAATGCGCCCATCTTGAGAGGAAGTCAAAGAATTCAAAGAAGAAGTCAAAGTTTTCATCCACCACATATGCCAAAATGCGCCCACCTCCCAAGAAAGTCAAGGAAAGTCAAAGATGTTAATCCTCCTCCTATGCCAAAATGCGCCCAGCTTGCCTTCAAGGTGTTTGCAAAAAGTTTCTAACATGTTTTATCCTCCACCCCCTTTGAAATGCGCCCACCTCTCAAGAAGTCAAAGGAGTCAAAGAGTTTCATCCTCCACACATAGCAAAATGCACCCAAACCAGGGCATGTGAAGACAAAAAAATGAAGTTCAAGAGTCACAAGTAAAAGGCGTTGGAAGCTTATCCACCTCACTATAAGAAATGCGCCAAAGTTAGAAGGAAAGTCAAAGAAGGTTGAAGGCGTTGAAAATTTTCATCCTCTTGAACATGTGAAATGCGCCCAAAGTGCATGAAGTTTGAAATGAAATAAATAAACCAAGGCGTGGTAGAGTTCATCCTCCAGTTTGTGTGATATGCGCCCAAGGTAAGATGGGTGAAAGGTGACTTAAGAAGGAGTTAAGGTTAAGTTTTACTCCATGTGCTAAGTGCGCCTAAAGTAAGGAAAGTGTGAAATAAAATGCAAGGTGATGAGTGAATATTTCCTAGGCGTTGAAGGTAAAGAGGGAGATAAGTGTTGCTAGGCGTTGGAAATGCTAAGCCTATAAGGTAAAGTTGATGAATATTGCTAGATGCGCCATGCCAGGTGAAGTGAGGATGAAGGCAAATAAAATATGCTCAAGACAATTTTTCCAAGTGAATTGATATATAAATTTTTTTTTCACCACTGGCAAGATGGATTGAAGAATGAATAAAATTTTCTAAGGGAAATTTTTTCAAAATGCTAAGTGATTTAAAATTTTCTAAGGCACAAAATGTCCTTCCTTAGGAAAAACGCCTAAGTCTAATGAAGTGATGGAATTTTCTTGAGGCACAAACAAGATTGCTAGTGAAGGAGTCAAATGATGCCAGCTGCACAGGAACAAAATAAAAATTTTCCAAGTCAGAGCAACAAAGTACTCACAGGGATGAGGAGCTTGAATAAATTTGTTGAAAGTTAGTTTTCTAAGGTTCAAAATTCAAAATTAAATGAACCCGCTCGTTGTATACACATGAGTTCGACAGATTCTGAAGAAAATTTTCTTCTGGGTATTGAAGATTATCGATGAGGAATGGATTTTAAGGTTTTCCACAGCTTGCCAAGGATTCTGAGGTAAAGATTTTAAATGGGCACCAGGTTGATGAATTTCCTAAGGGAAATTTGAAAATTTTCTAAGGCAAAGAATAAGTGTGTTGTTGAGATAAAGTGTTGTGGCTGATGAATTTGAAGGTGATCGCCTAGATGATTTTTGATCAAATTCCCGATGAAAGGATTTTTTTTTTCTCGAGTCTGAGTTAGATGAAATGTCAGAGTGAAGCATACCCAGGCAGAATACAGGATAGGTTGGAAATTTGACTAAGGCATGAAGAATTTGAACGCGAAGCTAGCTAGTGAGGACAATGAACGCTTGGAAGTTAGAGCGTGAAAATCCTGGTGAGTAAGTTGAATTTATGAAATGTTCTAATTCTCTTCTCCTTGCTTGTTTTGCAGGAGGAATGTTGAGACCACGCGGCGATGACTTAAGTGATCCAAGATGACATTTCAACCTCGAAGGAAGAAAAGTTGCAAGAAAATGGCTAAGTGTTGAGACTCAAGTGACAATGAAGAAATGTTTTCAAAACTCAAGATGGAGAAAAGAATGGAAGCTCGAGCAAAGTTGAAGAACAATGTCAAGAAAGAAGATCAAGAACAATGTGAACGCGTCTACAAACGGGAATCTTCTAGAAGGGTGGTGGATATTAATGGCTCATTTATTACCCCACTCTCCTTTGTGGCGGTTTTTAGGGAAAATCTTGTTTAGGGCTGAGGTGGTGCAATCTGGGCCACCCAGCCGATTGTAATCTGAGCCGTCCGTTAGACTTGGCCAATTATAAAAGGGGGAGTCCCCCTCATTTGTAATTCATTAGAAATTAGAATTAGATCATAGTCAGGATAGCAGAGAAGGAGTAGAGAGCAATTAGATAGTTGATAGTATAGTTTAGATTGAAGAGGAAGGAAAGTCTTCCCATTGAATACTTTGTAAGAAGTTGTCATGAATGCTTTCATAATAAAAGAATTTTCATTGATGGTGATTTCTTCTTTGTTATGAGTAGTTGTTGAGGCTTCTTCGTCCTTCCAATTCACGTAGCATCTTGAAGTAGCTTAAAGTAAAGTAGATTTCATTTCATGCAAGTACTTAGTAATTGTGGAATGTGGTGCTCGATTTGAACAAGACTTCGCTTGTCCATACCACTAGCGGGCTCGCTGACGGTGGGTTCGCCCTGCGTGGTCAACTGGATTTACTTCTCAAACTTAACTTCGATTGTGATTCACGTGTTTGTATGCATCGTCTTGATGGTACTTGCATGTCGAGTTATAATTTGAACACCTTTCGCCATTCCTTTGAAGATTGCACCGGTTTTGTGGAAGTTGTCCGAAGCGAGGCAAAGCAAGGCTCGGTTGAAGTCTGTAAGAATTGATCGCCATGTCCCACGCCTTAGAATAGAACATACACTTCTTAGGCCCTACACTCTTTTAAATTCAGTTCATTTCTGGTTAGAATTAGGAAACTTGTGCTCACTTGCCAAATCATTTGAATTACATGAAAGCCCTTAGTCCGCTGTCTGCTGTCAACTATCGAACAATTGTGTAAGTCCCCTTGAAATACCAGCAAAATCACATCAAGCCAACTGAGACTATTCGCATTTAAGGAACCTTGGAGTTAAATGTATGATCTATCTCGCAATCTTAGCATGCAGGAAACTTTGTTCAAGAGAGGATAGGGTATCCGTTGGGAAACTTTATTCTATGTTGGTGCGGTCGTGAAAACCACGTCAACAGGACCTCGGATAACCCCGCAGGATAGCTCATCGGATAACTGGGGTAATTCTGAAGAGATTGATTGTGTTCATGAGCATATGCCACAAAATCTAGGCCTTCAAAAAGAAGGGCGCCCCTGAGCTACAGGGGTGCAATTTTGCTTTTTCCTGAGAAATCTTCATAAATTGACTACTGAAATCTTCGTCTTGGTCACTGAAATGACTATACAAAGGTATAATTGTCGTCGTGAAATGCTCCTCTATCGTGAAATGCCTCGTTCTGAGTCCTCGATCCAGGTTCTGATCAATAGATACTGCTTTTGACTGATACAACACTGACCAAACTCCATGCTTGATATTGCCCAAAAAACTGTATTTGTCATCATTTTAGCAAGGTTTAGACTCTTTTAAGCAAAATGCCTGGATGAAGCAAAAAAATTGGTTTGGGTACAACAGTATCTTGGAAGTAGAATGTTTGTTTGCAAAAGAGTCAAAGTGTGAATTTGGGATGACGAAGCTGCTCTATCTTTGTCACCTTATCAACTCTAAGGGTGTCAAAGTTGATCCAAGGAAGATTAAAGCCATCCTAGATTGGCCACCTTTGAAGAATGTGTCACATTTGAAGGGGTTTTTGGGATTGTGTGGCTTTTACAGAAGGTTCGTGAAGGGGTATTCTCATATGGCAGCCTCCCTCACTGATCTTACCAAGAAGGGAGCTTTCCTTTGGATAGATAAAGCACAAGTTGTGTTTGATAAGTTCAAACAAATCATGAGTTCTTGTCTAGTGTTGGCTCTACCCGACTTCACCAAGCCTTTTGAGTTGCAGTGTGATGCTTCAGGTGAAGGAGTTGGAGTTGTTCTCATGCAAGACAAACATCCCATTGTCTTCAAAAGCAGAAAATTGAGAGGAGCTGAAAAAACATACTCAATCTATGATAAGGAGATGCTTGCAATCATGCATGCATTGGCCAAATTCAGAAAGTACTTGGTGGGAAGCAAGTTCATGGTGAAGATTGATCATAACAGTCTCAAGCACTTCATGCATCAGAAAAATTTGAATGAGAGGCAGTAAAAGTGGGTGAGTAAGCTCCAAGCTTACGACTTTGACATTGAGTATGTCAAAGTGAAAAACAACATAGTGGCTAATGCTCTTTCCAAAAGGCCTCATTTGAACTCTTCGGTTGAGATAACTGCAGATTGGAAGGAGCAAATTGTTGTTGATTATGCAAAAAATCAGTTTGCAACCAGCATTGTAGAAGGTGATTTGCAAGATGAAAGATATTAGTTGGTTTATGGATTGATTTAGTATAAGGGTAGAATCTTCTTGGTGCCAGAATCTAAGCTTAAGAAGAAGATTTTGCTGTCTTTTCATGACATTCCTCTTGTTGGTCATCAGGGGTATTTCAAGACTTACAAGCAGATCCGTGAAATATTTTCATGGAAGGGATGAAAGAAGTCTTGTGCTACATAAGGGAGTGTCCAACTTGTCAGATGAACAAGAATGAGCATTCTTTTCCAGCTGGTTTGTTGCGGCCCCTACCCATTCCGAATAAAAAATGGGAAAGTATTGCGATGGACTTCATCACGGGGTTGCCAAAGGTGGAAGGGAAAGATTGCATCTATGTTGTGGTGGATAGAGTGACCAAGTTTTCTCACTTCTTTGCTATTACAAGTTCATTTACAACAGCTAAAGTAGCTGAGATGTTCTTCAGAGAAGTGTTCTATTTGCATGGATTGCCTCGTAATATTGTTAGTGATAGGGACAACAAGTTCCTAAGTGCTTTTTGGCAAGAGATTTTCAGATTGAGTGGTACAATGCTCATCCCAAGTACTAGTTATAACCCGCAAAAGGATGGTCAATCAGAGATAGTGAACAAATGGTTGGAAGGCTACCTCAAAAACTATGTGTTGAGGCAGCAAAGAGCATGGGTGAAATGGATTCATTTGGGAGAGTATTGTTACAACTCTTCCTATCATATGTCAATCAAGATGTCTTCATTCATGGCTCTCTACGGCTATAAAGCTCCTAGCTTCGTAGATTTTGGTGTTTGGTGATAGTAGAGCTCCACAAGCGAGGGATATGTTGCAGCAAAGTCAAGATATTTTGAGATCATTGAAAGATAATCTTCACCATGCTTAGAATGAACAGAAGCTATATGCTAACCAGTAGCGTGTTGAGCGTTCATTTGAGGTGGGAGATATGGTATACTTGAGGCTTCAACCCTACAGACAGTCTACTCTCAAGAAGAGTGGAGCAGAAAAGCTCAAGCCATGTTTCTATGGCCCTTTCAAAGTCATCAGGAGGATTGGTGAAGTGGCGTATGAGTTGGAGCTTCCAGCTAGTAGCAAGGTGCATAATGTTCTTCATGTGTCACATCTCAAGAAGGCGCTTGGGCACAATGTGGTTGCTACTTCAGAGTTACCTCCATTGGATGAAGAAGGACAGTTGGTGTTGATTCCTGAGGAGATCATTGATGTTAGAGAGCGCTCTTTGAGGAGAAGAACAATCAAAGAGTACTTGGTGAAATGGAGGAACTTGCCAATTGAGGATGCAACGTGGGAAGGTGAACAAATTTTGCAGCTTCCAGACTTGCGGTTGCTTGAGGACAAGCAATCTCAAGGAGGGTGGACTGTAATGTCCCCTTCTCATTAGTAAGCAATGCAGTGGCCTGTCAGCCTATTCTGGATGCCCGTAGGCTCGTCGAAGGTAAAATTAGGGTTTCCAGTTGTTTGGAGGTTTTTGGCATTTTCGAGGGCTTGCATGTTGGAGTTTTGGAATTTGGATTATGGATTCTTTCTAGGTTTTCAGAGAGCTTCACAGTGATATGACATGCAAATACATTGGGCAACTTTTCAGAACTTACTATTTTTAGTAAGTTCTATTTTTCGCTGTGCTCGAGTTGGCAACAGTTCAATGTGCTTTTCTATTTCCAGCAAGGCAGTTGAGTATTTTTGGTTTTGGCTTTTTGAGGTGCTTTTTGGAGAAATGAATTATTTTAAGTCATTAATGTTCTATTTTCATATTGGCCCCCTTGGCCTATTGTTATGACTTAAAAGTTGTTTTTAAATGTGGCTCTTGAGGGTGGACACCTCATTATGAGGTATTTTAATATTTCAAAGGTTACTGTTAAATATTCTCCCTTGGGTTTTGGATGCCTAAATGAAGGAGGAATAAGTATTTTCAAAAATTAAAATATTTCAAAGGTGCCTTGGGCGTCCCTTTTGGAGGGAAAAGAAGGAAGTTGAAGAGTCACCTCAAGTTCTATTTAAGAAGGCCTTGGCTCATTCATTTGGTATCCATTGCTTATCTTAACGAAGTGCTGCCAAATTGGTTTCAGGCTTTTGGCTTTGAGGAACGCATACCTCCTAGCAAGTATTCTATTTTGTGTTTGAAAGACAACACCTAGCTGAATTGAGACTGCTTTTCATCCTGAGACTGCAGATTGAGCATCATTGTTGCAAATTTTGAAGTTATTTCTGTTTTTCATGTTGCTGGTTCAAGTATGGCTGTAGGTGAATTTCATTCATATATCATTGTGTGAATTTAATATCATTCTGGGTGTTTGCTCCAAATGTTCCTATGCACTAGGCGCCTCTTTGTGCAAATTTGCAGATTTTATTTGTGAGTGGCTGATTTTATAGACAAGGTTGACCTCCCTCATAGGCTGTCCCTTGTCCAAGCTTGCATTGGGTTTTGTGCAAGGCATTGGCAACCATTTTGCATCATCATTTCTATTGTGTTTGGGTTGTTTGGGATAGAAAATTAGTTTGCTTTTAGTTTGGAGTGCATTGAAGGTGTGTTGTGAGAGATATGAACATTTTGGTGATTGCATAGCTTGCTGGTTTTTCATATCAGACCTGATTATTCCTATCTCATACTCAATTTCCTTGATATTTCTATTTATAATTGTAATAAGGAGTATTGCAAAATCATTGTATTGAAGATTGGAGCAAAAAACATTGAAAAAATCATTGTAAAAGACTTATTGTAATTGCTGGTTTCAGTAGTACTGAATCAGCCTCTTTACTTTCGGCATATTTCACTTTTGTACTCCTACTCCTGCTGAATAAGTGGTTGAGTTTTTATATTTCAGTTTTGCTTTACTCCCGCTGAATAAGTGGTTGAGTATTCTAATTTAATAATTGTAATAATCGCTCTCGCTGAATAAGTGGTAGAGCTTAATGGTTGGTTCTCCACCTACATTTTCATTTCCAACACTTTACTTTCAGAATGGTTGGCTAGCCGCCTGCAGTATTGTAATTTCAGTTTCAGTTTATTGCTAACGATCCCCTTGTATTGTATGCTCTCACCTTGCCCATATCGGGATCTTGGTGATCAAAAGGTGGAGGATTCCTTTCAGTTGGTTTGATTATTGGGCTAACCTTAACGGGTACACTGTTGTTTGGTGAAAAATTCAAAAAAAAAAACTAAGGGGGATATTTCAAAAAGCTTGTGTGATCAGGTGCTACAAGGTTTGTAACTAATTTTCTAATGTTGCAAAGTATTTCTAGTGTATTGAATCCCTCGAAGTAGATGTTTGTGAGTCAAGCATGGGTAGACTCAACTTATTCAAAGAAGGATGATGGATAAAGGGCTGGAAAAATAGTTTTTGATGGTGATTTTATAACTAGAGTTATAGAGATTGTCAAGGTAACTTTGAACTTAATTTAATTTTCAAATTGAATCCTTTATTAACTTTAAAAGTATTTTGTTTCATTGTAAAATGTAATTTAAAATTTCTTCTACTTTGTACTTTATAGGTAATAGAGCCATTGGTGAGGGTTTTGTGCTTGGTAGATGGGGAGAAAAATGTAATGGGATATATTTATGAGGCCATGGATAGGGCCAAGGAGGCTATCTAAAACTATTATAGGGGAGATCATTTATCGGAGGTGGAACAGTCAACTCTACCAACCCATTCATGCAGCAGAATATTATCTCAACCCCACGTTTTTCTTCTTTGATAGCTTCATGGATGCTAATGGGGAGGTTATTGAGGCCTATCCACATGTATTGAGAAGATGACATCTACAGTTGAGGTGAGAGACATCATTTCTAAGTTGCTGAATTACAAGGCAACTAGGAGGAGGTTGTTTTCTTTGCAAGTAGCTATATGAGGAAGAACCACCCAAATACCAAGTAAGAAAAAGTGAAGTCTTATATCTTGCAAGTTATAAATTACATACATTAATAGAATATTGTTTACTTACAATAACTTGAATATCTTATTTGCAGGTTCTTGGTGGGAAGAGGGGTGGAAATACCCCAAATTTGCAAAGGCTAGCCCTCCAAATTTTGTCTCAACCTTGTAGTGCTTCTAGTTGTGAGCACAACTGGAGTTTGTTTGATGCCATTCACACGAAGAAGCGTAATAAGTTGACTGAACAATGCTTTAATGATCTTTTTTTTGTGCAATACAACCTTCGGCTTCGCACAAGAAATGTGCAAGAGCAACCGTAGGAACTTATTGATTTGGATTAGATTTATCCCCACAGTGACTGGACCGTGCAATATGATGAGCCTTCCTTGTTTAGAGAGGATGAAATTGCTGATTTTGAGATGCAAGCTATGGAGGATGTGGCTGCAGCAGAAGAAGGCGAGATTGGATTGGATGGCATTGATATGATGGAGGAGGATTCATTGCCATCTACTAGTAGGGTAGAGCTGCAGGCCCAACCTTCTAATGCCAACAATCGAGTGTGAGGACCATGACCTCTACCCCCCAATTTTTCACTAGGTTGGGGAAGAGGAAATTGTAAAAACTTGTAATTTTTCACTTGCCTAGATATGAAATTTATGATAATGATTTTCAATGACAATCATCATAAATTCATAATAGTTATCAGGTAGTAGCTAGTTAGTGTATCCACTATCCGGCTTCCCATGATGATGCGATTTTGTAATCCTTATGTATTCAAGAATCAAATTTAATAGAAAGCATTTCCTCATGGTTTTTTAGATTCATTTGATACATTTTGTAATTGAATTTTGCAAAAAAGAAAAAAGTGTTTTTTAAAGAACTTTTAGTACTTTGTAAGTTGCTGAGTTTTTGCCAAGTCTAAAATTTTGGGCTTGCCAAGTACTCTCCGAGTTTGAGTCTGCAAACCATGCTAGAGACAACTCAAGCATAGTTGTCAATGGGTATGGAAATCATTAATCTGTAAATAGATCAACTCAAGCCAGCGCTCAGGTTCCCGGCATCCTTACAACCTTGGGTTTTTCCAAGATAACAATTGTTGTCTTATGTCTTGGAAATCTTTTTATAAAAGGAAGCTGCTTGGTATTAGGTGGCAGCATTCCCTTAATAGTTTGTTAAGATGCAACATCTGTGACATTGATAAAGCAGAATAATACTCAAGTGCCATCAATACTTAAATCAATTTCTCAATTGGCTTCAAAAACTATGCTTCTTTATTTGAGTCTTGACTTTAAATAAAGACTATTTTAATTTGATGAGCCTGAAGTCATCTTGTTTTGATGAGATTTTTTCATTTCAAGTTCACTTCTATATTTTTGCTGACAAAACACTTCTCTGTTATTAGAAAGCTTGAGACAACTTGCTTTTTAAGGAAAACTTCATTATTTTACAATTATACTCACAAGTTAAATGTATTTATTGACTGCAGACCTCATCTGATATCTGCAAATTTTCCCTTGTGTTGAGTAGATGATTTTCACCCTTGTAATTAAGAGAACTGATATTTTTACAACTATGTTTCAAGTGGTTTCTTGGACTTGATAACTGTCATGTAACCACTTTTTCTTGTTCATTTAGTCTCAATTTCTGAAAGTGGCGGTGGTGTTTTCAATTGATCACAAATACAGTCTTACCTTTTTTTCCATGATGTGCTGGATTATAAGGAAATCACATTTTTGCTTGTCTGTTTCTTTTACTTACAATTCCAGTATATGATTCTTTTGTCTTGTAATAACTTTCCAGACGTGTTTCCTTGCAGATTATGGATTTCCAACCTGGAGAGTATCTCAATGTCAAGGTTTGAATGCTGCCATATCAAGTTTTTCTTTTGGGTTGGGTTGGGAAGGGCTGTTTGTAAGTTGAATGTTGTGAAATATCAGGTGGAAAAATGCTTTTTCTTCAGACATTCTGATGCACTACACCCAGTGGATGATTCACCATATGATTTTGGATGCTATAATCAAGCTTGCATTTGTACCGACACCCTTGCTAGCAGTAAAGGAAACTAAAGTATTTGGTTCAGTGAACAGTAAAACTAGAGGAATAGTAACAACATTGTTTGAACTTTGAAGTTTTAACACAGTATTACCAAATAAAATGTAAAGCAAGTATTTCAGTTTTCATTGTTAACACTTACTAGTTTATGAGTCTTAAGGTCAATATAATAATGCCTGTGCCAAGAAACTATGAATTATTAATTCATAGTAACTACTGTGTAGCTTCTTTCTGTCAGAAGGAATAAGAATGCAAATGTAAAATTATTGGCTACTAACTTATGATTTGTACAGGAGGTGCACTACAATCAACATGGTTTATTGCTTCTGGAGGGGCAAGGTGTATATCGCTTGGGCAATGATTGGTGAGGAACTTGACTATTAATTAAATCCATCGGATGATTCTTTTCATATTATATAATTGATACTTTTGGTACTATTTAGTGATAATTAGGAACACTCCCTGGTGCATCACAGATACGATAAAGATGAAAATACATGTGGAGGAGTGTTGTACATATTATTACTTCTGAATGTTTTTTTGGCATGTTGCAAATATTATCTAATGGATACTTCTTAAGAATGAATGGATTTCTTTCATGGTAGAAACTTATTTTAATGGTTCAATGCTAGTATTCAGGAAATATACAGTTAAAAATATTCCAGATAGCTTTGACATATCTCGCATACTTTATACAAAACATGTCTGATCGCCTTCTTCTTATCCTGTCATGGCTTGACTGTCATTGGAATTATGGAAAATTGCCTCAAAGTTTGAATAATGCAGTCAAGGATAAGGGGCAAACAAATTACATCTTTCTTCTTGCACCCTATACCCAAATACTCCCACAAGAGTTTCAACAAATCAATATTAACTCATGCAACCTAGATCACAAAGCTTGTGTTCATGTGCAAATTCGGCAAGCAAACAATTTGGATCAAATTCATCAATGATAAAATTTGAGGAAAAATTTCATGATTAAGTTTGAAGAATATAAATATACTTTTTAATTATGTTTATTTATGATATTAAAATACTTATTACAATATCACATTGTTATTTAATATGTTTAAATGTTTTTATAAACATTTAGTATTTCATCTTATATTAAATTAAATAAATTTTTATTATAATCAACAATTAAAGCCAAAAATATAAATTTTAATAAAAGCCTAACAAAGGATTGTAATAATAGATTATGATAAAAGCCTAATAAAAGATTGTAATAGAATCCTAAACTATACAAAAGTCTTGTATAAATGTTTTGACAAATTTTGAGGCTCTGCGGCCCAGTACTCATGGCAGCAGTGATAACACATGGCAGCATGTGATTGTATTCAGAGCTTCTGCATGTGAACTCTGCAATTACAATTGGCTTGAAAGGATGTACAGAAGATATTACCAGAAATTACCAGAATGATCAACCAAAACAGTGCCTCTGCCCTTCATTTGCTCCTCTTCATCTTCATTCATCTGCAGCAGCGGATGTGCTATTTTATTTTGATTTGTTTTTTCAAAGACAATTCTTTGTGTTGCGGGTATACAAATCATTCAAACAATTTAAACAAATTTTATTCAATAGAAATTTAAACAATTTTTGGGGGATTATAATATATTTGCCAGATTTTGAACTTTTTGGTTGAAATGTGGCAAACTCTGTGACATAGTATGCAACGACTCATTCATGATAACACAAGGATTCTCTCAACAATGAAATGGATTTTATTCAATACACAAAATAAACAGATATGAATAGATTTTACAGAAAATGTGACAGAGTGTCTTAAAAGATTACATCAAAACCTCCATCTACAAATGCCAAACATCTACGAGATATTACAATTCTTTTCTGGATCATAAACATTTTCCCACCAGACTTCAAATCTCTAGCCAACAACATGCACCCAAGATTGTGTGGAAAATTTGACAAAGTTACCTTTTCAAAATCAACAATCTCAACCTGCAAAATGACATGCAAACAAATAACTCAATATGGCATCTACAAGCACCCACACACTGAGTGCTCCAGTCTCCCAAATTGAGCTCAAGATGACTTGCAAACAATGAAGAGAATTCTATCCATCCTTTTTCAACCTGCAATCAAATCTTGTGGGAGCTAACCTCTCTTCATTGGTTGTAATAGAAGCCTAAATTATTAAAAAATCTACTGCATATATGTTTGACAAATTTTTGGTTAAAAAATTTATAACCAAAAATTAAAACCTAAAATATAAATTATAATTATATAGGAAAAGTAAAAATTGTAATAAAAACCTAATAACAGGTTGTAATAATAAATTATAATAAAGGATGTAATAAAAGCCTAATAAAAAGTTGTAATAGAAGCCTAAACTGTAATGTCCCCTTTTTCGGCATGATCATGTTTGATGGTGGTTAGCCTATTACTCAGACTCTCGTAGGCTAACAGGTTGGGTTAGAGGGTCAGTGGCCTTATTTGGTGGGTTTTGTCGTTTTTGTCCTTGGAGTTCAGTGATTGGCTCATAGCATGCCTTGGTAGTTCAGGATTTGACAGCTTCTGACGGCACGTCAATACATTGAGTTATGAGGGAGATATTAATATTTCAGTGTATTAAAGTGTTTTACTTTATTTGACGGAATATTATAAAGTCAACTTGATTTTATAATAAAGTAATCACTTAAATTTATTTAAGTGAAATATAAAACACTTTATCAAAAGGGGCGCCATTTATTTATTCACTTGACTATTGAAAAGTAATAAAAATACATTTAAATGTATTTTAATGAGAAAATGGTGTCATTTCCTTGGGATGCGTTCCTTTTGGCTTTATATGCAAACAAAGGAGAAATCGAACTCATTATTGATTATTGATTATTTGATATTTCCTCTTGGCTTTGCTGAGCGTGGGTTTTCTCTGAGACAAGGGTTTCAGGAATTTTATCTCTGAAGAACGCTCACTCTTCACAGATCTGTAATTGTGAGACTGTGAAAGATCAGTTGAACGATTGCTACAACAGGGGCTTCAATTCAAAAGTTCTACAGTGCTTCAATGAGAATTTTTGTGCAGTATTCAGTAGTTTCTTCAATAAAAGGCAGGACGAGTTGAGAGATTGGCTTCTTTCTTCATTAGGAGGTCTGATCAGCTTCTTGGCCGTACTTCTTGGTTGAGGACATGATTTTCCTTTGTTCTGTGTAGCTCTTCAGGCAAGTGCGTGGGAGTTCTGGAGAAGAAACGCCTTCTTCTTTGAGGGTTTTGCATATTCTTCTTTGGCGCCTAGCTTATTCTATTCTTCTTTGGCGCCTAGCTTATTCCCTTCATCTGCTTCAGTTTTAGGCTGGAGGTTGCATTCTATTGCATCCTATGCTTGGAATTGTCAGTTTACTCCATTCATGGCTGACAATTGGACTAATTTTCTTAATTAAATAATCTGGAGCATTTCGGGTATGTTTGAAACATGCAATCTCATTGTTATGGTTATTTAATACCTTCTGCAATTTCATTTTGTCAATTCTAGTTCAGATTTGAGTTCTATGAGCAATTATATGTTGCGCCCCTTCTATTTCTCTCTATAAACTTTCTTAAAAAACTCAAAAGAACACAAAAAGATAATTAAAACTACAGGGGTTTGAAGAGGAGCCAGTTGGGCTCATCACATAAACTATACAAAAGTCTATTGCATATATGTTTGACAAATTTTGAGGCTCTGTAGTCCAATACTCATGGTAGCAATGATTACACACAGCAGCAAGCAATTGCTTTCAAACCTTCTGTGTGCAAACTCTGTGATTACAATTGGCTTGAAAGGATGTACATAGGGTATTACCATAAACTACTCGAACAATTGACCAAAACGATGCCTCTGCCCTTCATCTGCTTCTGTTCATCTTAATTCATCTGCAACAGAGGATATGCTAATTTACTTCAATTTATTTTTCCAGTGATAATTATGTGTTGTGGATATACAGATGTTCATAACCAAATTTTTGGATAGTGACACAACAATCTTTTAGGGCTTTTACTAAAATCTTACTCATTTGTATGGATGAATATTATAGATGAATTTAAACAAAATTTTTGGGATTATAATATATTCGTCAAATTTCAAACTTTTCAATTGAAATGTGGCAAATTCTATGGCATGGCATATAACAACTCATTCATGCTAACACAAGGAATCTCTCAACAATGAAATGGATTTCTATTCAATAGATAAAATAAACATATATGTATAGATTTAATAGAAAATTCGATAAGAGCCTCCTAAGGGATTACATCGAAACCCCATCTATAAATACCAAACATCAACAAGATATTACAATTCTTTTTTGGATCAAATGATATAAAGCATTATAATGTTTTCCCACTATACTTAATATCTCTAGCCATCATATTGTTGTCATTGATGTCAAAGAGTGAACACAATTGCTGCCATCATATTGCTGCTGTGAAAGGAGGATCAATTTAGAAGTTATATGCAAAGAAGAATTAAACAAAAATGGGAAATATTTATTGTATTTAAAGTCAGAATTTTATCCTTATTGGGCCGACCCATATTGCATCATTTTGGTGCCCAATTTATGATGCCCACATTCGGTAATTCATACAGCTTTTATGTGGGCTGACCACACATAGGATGTCACCCTCTTTCAATGAAATTAAAATTAAAATTATTGCTTTTATCTGGGCCAACCTCTCTTGGAGGGATCGCCCACTTTGGGAGAGTCACCTCGCTTGGGTAAAGAGGTATTTGATGAGGTATAAAAGAAGATAAGTTGGAGATGAGAAGCAAGAATTCAATGCAATATCTTTCCATATACTAGCAGACTTATGAGCAGATCTGAAGAAATTATAATCAGACTTTATGAGCAGATTTAAAGGATATTTATGAGCAGATTTATGAGCAGATATAAGGGAGATTTATAAGCAGATTTAAAGGAGATTTTTGAACAGATTTAAAGCAGATTTATGAGCAGATTTATAGCAGATCTACAAGTAGATTTTATGAAGGAATTTGACATGATCATCATGCTTTGAAGAAGCAATATTCAAGAAGACAAAAGCTTTGTTCCTTTGGAGGTCAGTGCCTCCTAATTGAAGAGATTGGTGGGGATTGGTGGCTCCAGTAGGTTGATGCCTACAAAGATTTGTAAAGAGAATTTTATTGTTGACTGGATTTGGACACTAGATCCAAATAGTCTTTTCTCCGTGGTTTTCTCCCGAAAGGGTGTCCACGTAAATCTTGAGTCTCTTAGTTGGTAGATCTTGTGTGATTGCTATTTTCATGGTTGTTGGTTTTTAAATAAGTAAAAATTTATCTAATACTAAGTCACCCCCCCTCAATATAAGTGTGTGTGCTCATCAAATGGTATCAGAGCGGGTTCCTTCAAAAATAGTCTAATTGCTAGAAGGTAGATCTCGAAAGAACGCATGGCGAGTCAAGAAGGTTTCTCTTCAAATAGAGCCCCATTGTTCGATGAAACAAACTATGCATTCTGGAGCATAAAGATGCATGTAGTCGGTTTACAATGCCTATTATTATGCTTCAGTAATATTGGTTATCCGACTATGTATTAATTGGTTGTTAGTTGTGGGTAGTTACAAGCATCGGTTGGTTAATGGTTCTGTTCCTCTTGGTAACCGTCGAGTCCTTTAAATACATTGTGTATCATCAAGGAGAGTATTATGATCTACTCGGATTGACTCTAGTCCTTGTTTGACCATTTTTGGTCTTCTTCTATAATAATTTCATGAGCAAATAAAGATATATTTTACGCATGTATCTGGTATGCATTGTCATCTCCATTATTAATTCATGTATTTAATTTATTAGAAGAGCACTAAACATTTGGTGTTGTTGCCTTCAAGAAATCGGGTCAGATTTGAGAGATTCATGCCCTTACACCCCAATAGAGGCGGGAAGAGACCACAACGTGGTCAAGGTCAAGAGATTAGGTGATCTTTAAGGATCATCGAATAGAGAGAATGAAGGAGACGACTGAGGGGTGAAATTGAAGAAGGCGAAGGGTTTCTGAGGGAAAGCTTGAGTCCAATTGAGAGTAGAAGTTGAAGCGTAAGCAAAAGCCGTAGTCGGGAGAGAAAGAGAACCATCAGGACAAGAGAACACACAAAGGGAGAGTGGGAAGAAATAGCATGACGCCTATTGCTCCTCAATGAAGCGTAAACAGATCTCACCGACCTTGCCGACCAAGTCAGAGAGCTGTTAGTACCATTACCTTCGGATGAAGAACAAAGCAAAAGAGAACCCATCAATCTCGCCATCAGAGAACTTGCCAACCCGACTATTGGAAAACCGTTAATAGTAATACCATCAAAGTCGGCCAAAAGGGAAGGTAAGAGAGAACCTACTGACGGTTTGATAGAGACCATACGCCAAATTGAACACTAGACATTGACGAAAGAATTGGACATTGGAAGATCGAAGCCGAAAACACCAGGTCAAAGGGAGCACCGAAAGGACCTCGAAGGCAGCCCAAGGGTGACGAACGTTGAAGAGGGACGAGTAGAGGATTGCGGTGTGTCTGAGAGTGCAGGAAATGCGTCGGAATGTACGAATCAAAACTCTCCAAATAGGTTATCATCCCAAAAGGTGCATCAAAGAGGTAAGATGGTGACTCCTCTAGCAAGTCCGAATGTGGAGTGGCATAAACTTCCAAAGTTCATAGGGAACAGGTCAGAGGATCCTGTGAGACATTGCAATGTGAGACAATTTGGGTAGCAAATGGTCAAGATGACAGAGCCTATTGGCTGAGAGCATTTGTAGCAACTCTCAAAGGCATAGTGATTGATTGGCATACAAAATTAGACGTAGCACACAAAGCCACATGGGCTGCATTAAAAAAAGAATTCCAGGAAGAATTCAAACTTCTGAGAGACGACAACAAAATCATAGCAGAGATATACAACACGAAGCAGGGAAAACATGAAAATGTACAAGCCTATAATCGTAGGCTGAAGGAGTTATTGGTGAAATTAGAAATCCAACCAGCCGATGGACTAAGAAAAGATGGTTCATCGAAGGATTGATTCCTTTGCTGAGAAAGAGAATGAAAGTAGTTCCTTCGTCATCGTACGTTTGAAGCCTACAATTGGGCAATGGACATAGAAAGTGAAGATAAAATGTCCTCGTGTAGTGAAAGAAACTTAGAAAAACAAAGGAAGATGGAAGATCAGATGACAATAGTGACGATGAATCAAGAATGATACTAGCACTCTGAAGGGAGACGTTTTGGATGATGAAATAATTGATGGCGGAGAAAGAAACCAACAAAGAAACTAATGAACTGTGGTGTAGTGAGTGCAAAATTGAGGGGCACACAAAAGGTAATTGTCCTAAAAAGAGGTTTTGTGAAATTTGCCAAGTTATGGGTCATTCAATAAAGGAGTGCCCATACAATTTGAAGACCAGGAGTACACAAGTACTCTTTACTCAAAGAGAGGAATCCACTCCATTGATTCCATAATACATCTCCAAGCAGCTATCGAAATCAAAGAGGATGAAGCCAAATACAATATGACCCCAAAGGACACCCTATCATACAATGCTGACAATGTAGCGAATGGGGACACTTTGTGAGAGATTGCCAGAACAAGCAAGACAAAGTGCAATTATTGTGCAAGTGGTGTGGACCTGGAAACCATGAAGACACTAGATGTTCGAAGCAAAAGGCTAGTGTCAATATGATTGGTGTAAGGCATAATGAAGTATTGGCCATTACTTGTGCCCAAGCAAAGAAGGCTATGTATTCATACCCGCGTACAAAAAAAGAAAAGATTTGTGAAGCAAGGGCCAAAGTGGAGAATGCTATAGACAATGAATGATGCCACTCAAATGCAAATGCAAGTATGTTAACAAACTAATTACAATTCGAAAAAAATATTGAACGACAAGTACTTCAAGCTACTGCACTAGTTAAGGTAGTGGATTTATTACAAAGTATTCTTGAACTTCGAAATGTTATTGTATCGGGGGAGAATGAGACGGTGCATGCTACAACCCAATTAGAATCTGGCAAGAATGAAGAAGCATTAACTGAACCTCCGCTCTTGAGCCGCCAAGTGATTGAACCAATGTTACTGACAGTTAATATGACAATGAAACCAATGGTGGTGAATATGGAGATCCTTGGAAGGAATCTCACCAAAACAATTATTGATGGTGGGTCGGGTGTGAATGTACTTCTAGAAGACACTTGGAGAAGTCTTGACAAGTTGACCATTTGGTCGCAAACTTTTCAACTAGTGGGTGTAGATCAACAAGGTATTAAGGTACTTGGAGTTTTAACATGATAAAAGGTAATTATTGGAACTCAAGTGTTTTTGTTGAACTTTGTGGTCATTTCATTAAGGAAGAAAGCATACAATGCATTGTTAGGTCAGGGTTGGCTGGTGGCAGCCAAAGCAGATCACAACTAGAAAAAGAATACAATCTCCATTGAGAATAAGGGTCGGAAATATAAAATTGATTTGAAAACCAAGTAGTCAATGAGGAAGCAACCTCCTCGAATTCGTTAGGTTTAGACTTTGGAGAAGAATGGATGGAGAGTCAAGGTTTGACGGAACCAAATGATGGAGGAATTTTGGAGCTACAGTCATGTTTGGACGATGAAACAAATTCTCTTTGTGGCCTATTTCACTAGAAAATGGAGGGCTATGAGGTATTTCCGTCGACTTGTAATTCAATCGAAGCTACGACTCCTAATGAAGAGCAATTGATGAAAAATGATTTTGGAAAGTTGGATAATTTATGTATGTGGGATGCAGTCCATGGTTGGAAAAAGATGACAGTTCCAGCGAATGTATCCAAATTTTTAGAAGAATGCAAAATAACGGTTGGTACATCTTAGAGTACGTAAAGCAAAATATATAACTTGGAACGCACAAATATTGGTCGAGACGAACTAACTTCAAAGAAAATTTACAGAAAAAAGCAAAAAATAAAGATTAGAAAATTATAGCAGAAAATAAAAGTGCAAGGGATGAAGGCAATTAAGATTTATAAAGAATGGTCTCATAAAATTTATATTGCACAATTATCAAGGCAATTAATTTATTTAAAGTGGCAAAAGAAAAAACACAATTATAAAGGAAAAGGGTTCACATTATTTTCCACATATCATATGGCCTCCCTCTCTCCACACGGTACAAAGCATTGCAAAGTTATTGAGAGTACGATCCTTTCCAACCCTCTACATGGTACGACAAGGAAGATGCGGTATGCCATCAATAGTGAAGGTATGACGGGTTGATGCATGGAAGGTGTTGAAGTCATTGACAGTACAACATAAGATTAATTACACGGTACAAACCATATTTAAAACATTAGGCATATGACATACCACATCCTCCTTTAAACACAACCTCGTACAACATAACATGCAAGGAGTGCATAATGTACGGTCAAAGGGAATAGTATGACCAATAGGCAGGAAAATCTTAGTATGACCAAACAACGTATGAGTTGCACAGGTCGTGCAAAGTTCGAAAGGCGTAAAACTCAACAAGGTACAATTGACAGTATGGAACGCGAGTTTTCCTTGCAATGTACGACTAGGCTATATCACCATCATTCGACGGGCCAAGACTTCCACCATACGACAATCACAACCACACTATACAATTAACATATCTCAAGGAAAGGTGTTACCGAATGTGGAAGAAAGAACAGAGTGTATGAACCTCCCTCGCCTCCAACATAGTACAACATAGTATAGTATAGGGTAGAAGGAACTGGAATGTATGGTGCAAAGCAAAGCTCATCATTGCATGTAGAAAAGATAACACTGTACAGTGAGGGGAGGACTACATGGTATGGAGAAACCGCATTCAATAGATGGTACAGAGGAAGGTACTGTGGAGTGTATATCCTTGCACGGTACAACAGACCAAGGAAAACGCATGAGATAAAGGTGGAATATCTGATTGCTCTTGGCTTTGCCATTTGGCAATTAGTGGTAAATGGCTATGTACCTCCATCAACCCCACAAACGGATCTTGTTGTAAAGAAGGCTAGTGAAAATAATGCAAAAGTGATGAATGCCATTTTGTGTGGCCTATCCGAATTGGAGTTTGTCAAAGTAATGCATTGTGACTTGGCAAAGGAAATTTGGGACAAACTTAAGAACATCTATGAAGGTGATGACAAAGTTAAGAAGGCCAAGCTCCAAACCCATAGAAGACAATTCAAGAGCTTGAAGATGAAAGACGTGGAGAACATTGCAGCCTATCTCCTTCACATGAATGAAATCGTCAGCACCATCCGTGGATTTGGTGAAAAGATTGAAGACTCTATGATTGTGCAAAAGGTGCTAATATTCCTTCACTTGAGATTTGATGCAAAAGTTTCCGCCATTGAAGAAATGAAGGATTTAGAAAAACTAACTATGGATGTGTAACGACCCAATTCTGCGTTAATTAAAAACTTTCCAATTCTCACTTAAAACATGTAAAAGTAACATATAACAAAGATAATACACTAAAATTTCTTCCTTTCTTTATTGATAAACACGTACAAGTTACAATATGTTTCCTCATGAATTTCATTTTCATTTCAAATATAAATCAGAGTTAAAAAGTAATACAGTTACATACATAGCTCGTAAGCTTTTGCACAAATAGAAGTAAAAAGGTCCAGGAATCCGTCCTTTCAAATCTTGGTACATCGGCCGCTTGCTGTGGAGGAGAAACATCACTCGGGCGCTTTTCCGCCAACCACGAACTTATAATGCGGTCCCCCGCACGATCATTTTACAATGAACGGCCCTTCCTTCGAAGAAGAGATTGGTAGGGTATCCTTTAACGATTACCAACTGAGCATAGTGCTGTGTCCTACTCAACTAGAACCTTGCTATTTCACAATCACGATCTAGTACTCGGATCACAATGAACTGACAGTGTAGTCTCAACTATCTCACATCTAGGTGGATGTCGTACCTTTCACTACTTTGGCTAAAGTATTCTCATTCAGTACTTCGAATGGTCATCTATCATAAACACTACTCAGGGCCGATTTGACTTAAGGCTTCCTTACTCTACGCATAGGTTTTGTCCTTCAATGGGTGAATCCGTCAACCCAAACATCCTACAATCAAACGAACCTACTAGAGATGAAAACAGTATTCAAGTGTCTTGTATCAATCCTCCTAACTAGGAATTCTTTATCCTAGGAGTACTTAACTTTTCTCAGTTATCCTAATAACTTAAGCTAAAAGACTTTACTTGATTCTGCCATCATTTCGATCCTAGTAGATAATAAGTACATCTACGTATTCTCCATATATAGAGATCATACACAACATGCAATAACCATTCAAAATGCAAATAAATCCTTCCCTTTTATCTTTTTCCATTATTTCTTTTTAATGCAAGATAAATAATCTAATCCCTTAAACTCTATACCCAAACAATCCCTTTTCCACAATTTCCCCCTAATCATTGAATCCTTTACACATTTTCTCCTTTAATGTATTGCTTTATTCATCGAATTAGTTCTTTCCTATTAAAGCTAATTGAAAGCAACGATCACAAGACGCAAAATAAACAACACTTTAACAAAAGTTATATAATAGGAAGACTCTTGCCTGATTTTAAAGCTTCTCCTTCCAGACTTGCTCTTTTAAATTCTTCTTCAAATAAGCTTCCAGAGTTTCAGCTAAATATGGCTTCTTTTTATGAAAGTATATCACTCTATAGTGAGCTCCTATATCTCTTCTCACAGACGTGTTTCCACCACTCAATTCCTACTCAGCTATACAAATACCTCACTTTAAACTCAAAATGACTTAATTCTCTATGACTGGTAAATGCTGGAAATAATTCACTGAATTTATCAAACTCAACAATACAGGAAACTCAAGCAGTACAATGTAATGGATATGGAATAAAAATAGTAAACTCAGATTGCTCCAAAAGTGTGTTTACAATGAATGGAAGGCGTCAATATATAGGGCCCGAAATGCAACGGATTCCACCAATGGAGGCATGTGTATTGACATCTATGTGCTCAGAATTAGTCAAAATGATAGATGGCGGATTCTTAAACCCTTAGTCATCAAATTGAAGGTGTGTTGTACCCAAACCAAATTTTTGCTTCATCAAGGCATTTTGCATTAAATTAGTCTTAATCTTGCTAAAATGATATAAAATACAGTTTTTGGGCAATATCAAGCATGGAGTTTTTGTCAATATTTTGTCAATCAAAGTCAGTTTTATTGATCAGAACCTGAAGCAGACACTCAAAATGGAGCGTTTTTCATGATGGAGGAACATCTCACGACGACATTTCAAGTTGCACACGATCATTTCAGTGATCGAGATGAAGTTTTCAGTGATTAATATATGAAGATTTCTCAGGAAAAAGCACAAAAGTGCAAGTATAGCCCAGGGGCGCCCAACTTTTTGAAGGTTAAGATCTTGTTGAAAGTGTTCAAGCATCCAGTCAATCTCTTCAGAATTGGTCTGGTTGTCCGATAAGCTATCCAGCGAAGCTTTCCGAGACCCACAGCTCCGGCAAACAGCGTCAGATGTTGAAATCCCTAAAGTTCCAGATGTGAGAATTTCGTCACTTTCAGGCAAAAGCGCACCTCTAGCCTGAGGGCGCCCATCTTAAAGAGGGGGTAAATCTTGGCATTTTTGATAATGGATACAGTCAATCCGTTCTCAACTAGTCTGCTTATCCGGCGAAATATCAAATGCAGTCATTCGAGTTTCAGAACTCCGGCGGCAGTCGTCCGAAGATCAGCTTAAAATGGAGTTTTCACGTTTCTGAGCTTCTCCGTTTGTTCCCAGTGCAAGTACAGCCTAGGGGCGCTGGTTTAAAGGACCCTTCAGATGGCGAAATTTGCAGACAGAGTCTTCCTGACATCAGTAATACTCTAGCCTAGCTCCGCGATGCACCATTCTGCTTGTCAATCCGACGTTCCAGGTGGTCGTGGCAGAGATTCTACCAAGCACGTAATTTCACGGGCGGACCAACAAACGATTTTCAGTGTATTTTTGCAGTCTAGAGGTGCCTAGCCTTTAGGCTTGTTAGATGAGCCCGTTTGCGTTCGAAGTCTTCACGGCTATCGAGCGTAATCATTTTATCTATTCAACGAGCCTAGCCGTCAGCCTTCGGGATTTGGCAGTCGCTCGTACGTGCGAGGTCTTTGTTGAAACGCTGAAAAGTGAGGACATCCGGAAAATGGCCAAGTCTGGGGCGGTAATTTTAAATAAAATACGCACTGGAGTTTTTGAGGTCTTAGAAGCAGTTTTCTTGCTTCGTCACCTCCAGAGACTTCTCTTGTGGGCCCTTCTGGCTGTTCGTTAAAACAGATAGTGCTTGAATCGGGTCATCCCAGCTCCAGATATCAGACGTCAAAGTAGGGTACTTGGATGAAAGTTCAACTTTCGTCAAAATGACATCAGTGCAACTAAGAGCCAGGGGCTTTTACTTTTGAGGCCCTTAACACGCCTTTCGTGATGTCGTGCGTATATCCATTGGATGCAGAATGTCTCCGTGCATGCAGTGAGCTTGGTTTCTTTCAGCAGGGTTCGCCGTTCGCCATCGCACCGTTTGAAGTGTCAGATGGTAGTTTAGGAAAATGGTTAAGTCTGGAACCCGTAAATGAATTTAATCAAGGGCGCCTAATTTTTCAGGGTGTTAAATGATGGATTTTGCAGTAGTGTCTCCCAGTAGACATTTCTTCCTTGTTCAGTAGGCTTTCCGATGAATTCTCCAGATTAGTCTCAGCATTACGCAGTCACCCGGAAATCAGTGTTGAAGTTGGCCAGTCGTGACGTTTTGTCACCTATAAAATAGGGAGTTAATAAAAAGTGCAATATCTTGAGCAAATGGACGCCTATGAGCTTAAATGATGACTTTTCGGAATCAGTGAAGTCTAGCGGTGAAGCCTAAAGCTTCATCCGGTTTGTCAACTGAAGTTGAATAATATTTAATATTTATTATGCATATTTAGCATTAAAATGGCGAATCTCTAAAAATTGATGCCTTTGCAAATTGCATGATGAATATTAATTTATTATTATTTATTCCCAGACTCAGTGTCAGTATCAGTGTAACTGAAAGGGGTCTAATCAGAAGGCTTCTATTTTCAGCTGAGGTTTTAAATCTTGCAGTTTGTTGTACGCAAAACCAAAATTTTTGCTTCACTAAGGCATTTTGCTTAATTGAGTCTTAATCTTGTTAAAGTGTTGTCAAATGGTTGTTTTTGGGGTTTTCAGATATGGAGTTGGTGTCAGTGTCATGTCAGTCTGTTGCTGAAAAGATTTAAGAAAAGTGAAAATCTGAACGGGAATCATTAAAATTTTCTATCTCTGGAGAAGGAAGCACTTTCTTAAATGGGCGCCCTATCTTTTAGGGGTCCAGATCCTGTTTTTAGGGTTTGTCACCTCCAACAGACATTCGTCCGGCATCACGTCAGCTTCGCAGTAAGCTATCAAGCCTGTCAAACGGACCTGTTTCGAGCAAGTTGTGAAAGATACAGCGCAAAACGAGGCTAAGGTGAGAATTGGCTAACACTGGTAAAAAGCGCAGCTTTTGGGAATGGCGCCTATCTTTTTGAGGTGCCAAATGAAGGTTTTTGGCTAAATGCCACCCAAGATGTTTATCTCACATCTGCTCGAAAGCCACACGATCCGGCCAAGTGAATCTCGGAAGTTGTTGAAGGCCCGAACTGGAGGTCAAACATAGGGTCAAATCTTAGTCGTGGCCATCAAGAAAAGCAAAGAGCACATTTTGAGAAAGCGTTTCCAAGCTTTTCGTGCCTTTTAATGCCTTTTTCCGATGATTTCGTGATACCACGTCCGTGGTTACGCTCACCTTCTGCTACCTGTTTCGGCCGGGGATCGGCGATATTCCATCACCAGAGTCCGTGTTTATATTATTTTGTCGCTTCCGCAATGGCCAAGTCCGAAATGAAAAGAGCAACTTTGAAAGGGCTTGTTTTCACCCTCGATGACGCTCGGGAAATGTGCCTTTGCAAAATTCGCCGTGATGTATAAAGTCACCCGCGAAGAACCCGGTGATCCAGTCCCGAAGTTGATAAATCGGCGAAGGATTTATTTTCCTTCTGCATCAAAATGCGGAAGTTGAAATTTGACTAAGTCTGAGAAAAAGCGCAGCTTTTGGAAAAGGCACTTGGATTTTTGAGCCTTAAGATGTCAGTTTTATGACGTATAGTCTCAAGATATCTTTTGATCAGTTTTTATCAAATTTAATGCACCTCGCCGTACCCAATCGGAGAAGTCACCAACCGGTCGTGGGATGAACAGAGGTCCGGACAGAGGGTTTTAGCTTTTAAATTTTCATCAAATTTGGCTAAGTCCGGAAATCGCCAGAGTTCAAAGTTGAATTTTCGAAAAGTGAGTTGAATGGACGCTTTAACCGGAGTTCTAACCGAAGTTAGACCGAATCCATTTCGGTTAAGCCATCTTCAGTTCATATATTGGCATGTGGAGTGATCTTTCAGTTTGCATGTCGAGTTAACTAGTTTGCATGTTCAGTTAACTAGCTTGCATGTCAAGTTAACTTGATTGCATGTCCACTTAACTGAAGACTATCAGTAAATGTCAACTGGAGTTCACATGCATGGCGAATTTGGTTGCAATTGTGAAGTTTTAGTGAAGATGGCGCTTCATCAAATGTCAACTGAAGTTCAAAAGGGACGAATTGAAGCATGAAGCATTATTTTGTGAAGCATGAAGCATTTTTAGTGAAGTATGGCGAATTTGAAGTTGTTAACTTCACTCATCAAAAGGGTCACTATATTTAGTGTTTGAAAAGTGAAGCATGAATTGGTGAAGATGGCGCACTTTTCAAGGGAATGGCAACTTTAGTTCTAAAAGGGTTGCTATATTTAAATTATATTTGATTAAAGCACATGAAGTTGGCGCATTCTTGAAGGCTAACTGAAGTTCCAAAAGGCTAGCTATTTTTAGCATATTTATTGCATGAAGATGGCGAATTTCTCTTTGCAATCAACATTGTTAACTAAAGTTTTCAAAAGGGCACGCCTTAGGTTAAATTTGATGAATCCAAAGCAAGGTTGAAGATGGCGAACTTGATAAGATGGTTAACTGAAGCTAAAGTCGCATGGTTGAGTTGAACTGAAGACTTGAAAGGCAAACCCTAATGCATAACCACTTATTGAGCTTATTCGAGTTTCAGTTAACTATAATAAGGACCAATGAGAAGCCAAGCGCCATTTTTAAGCATGCTTTATTTAGTGCGAATTTTCTATGATGAAATTCTATATATTTCAAGAATGGCGTCCATTATTTCATCATCTTTTGCTCTGAAGGTCTTATTCTTTTTGAGCGACCAGCAAGCTTAAGGTGATTCAGGTGTCCGTTTTCAGCATTCTTCGAAGCAACGAGTTCAGATTGTTCAGAGGAAGTCGATTCTAGACTTTATTTCCACTTTGCATGCAGGTTTTATAAAGATTCGAAGAAGAGATTTGCAGATTTTTCAGAAGCAGACAAGCAAAACTTTCTATCATCTGTCTTATTTCTTCTATTTCTCACCTTAGGTACTTTCTTCGCATGTCAAAGAAATTCAAATACACATTCAGAATCTGATCATCTGGGTTCTCATATTTCAGCGTTTGCAACAAGACCCACTTCTTAGATTTTTTCGAGAAAATCGCCCCGTAGTCTTCATTCTGAAGCTCTGAGCCTTTTTCCGAGAATCTCTTTGCATGTGGGCTTAAATCACATTTTTTCGAGAATCCAGCTATCCGGGTTTGTTCAGAATTCAGTTGTGCACAAAACCCATGTTCCAGAATTTCTTCGAAAATTTCTTCTGTCAGAAGCTATTTTTAGCCTTGTCCAGAGTTTTTCAGAAAGTTCTTCAAGTATATTCGACTTTACAGTCAAAAGTCATCATTTTCAAAATGCAGTTCAATCTCATTGATTACAAGGTGAAATCAGTCCTTACACATAATTTCATCAAAACGTCAGATACAGGACCTGAATCATGTTTATCCAGTGGTCAATCTGAGCAGTTTGGAGAATGTTAGCAGCAATTCGATGAAGAATCTTGAGCGTTCTGGGTTGCTGGCAGCGGCATCCATTCCTGTTTCTATCTTCGATCTTGAGTTTGTACTTGCTTGCATTAAGCATTATGACTCGTCTTCACGACAGATCAGATCGGTTGATGGAAGAGTGGTTTGCAGTCTCAAGCCGAAGGATATAGAGAAATGTTTTGCTATTCCTCCTCGTTCAGATAACTTTACTGTTGTTCTTGAAGCTTGTGAGAAGATATGGGATGCTGATCATCAACGTTCACAGAGAAAAGTTGCTCAGAAATGGTTGACAATTCAGAAAACTAACTTGCCTAAGAAGGTTGGTCGTGGTGAATTTAAAGGGGAAGTTGCTGTTTTGATAACCTTACTCAATCGAGTTACCGGTCAATCAGATGCTAATACTTTCCGTCCATGGATGTTCTACCTAATTACCAGAATCCTTGATGGTACAGAGCGTTTTGATTGGGCTATGTTGATTAGTGATTGCTTACATCAGCAAATTACTAACTTTCTCAAGTATCACGAGTTTCATATGATATCCTATTTGGTCTACTTGGTTGCATTTCAAGGTAGCTACAGACTTCTTAAAACCAATGGTACTCTCGGTGTTCAGCATATTCATGAGTATTATCCACAACTAGAGTTTTCTCAGTCTGAGCAGGACTTCCGGGTAGTAAATGATCACTTTTCCATGAGAACCGTGAGAGATCTTGATGATGAGATGCACATTCGTATTTCAGCCGAGGCCAAATCAGCAATGGAGACTTGGGCAGATTGGTTCATACAGTTTCCTACTTTTACATACATCCGAGTTTATGGTTATGTTGGAGAGCCTCTAATGTTGCCAAGATATCCGTCAGACAAGATTGTCTTTATGGAATTCCTCAGGAAAATGCAGCATGTTCACTTCTTTCTTCGTAGTCGTCATAAGGCTGCGGCAAATTTTCCATTCTCATTGGGAATTTTCACATGTGATGCAGCAACAGATGCCAGGCATATGTCTACTGAGATTGAAAGGTTCAAACTCAAGCCTTATACTGAGAGGCGTTCCTATGATCCTCTTGGACATTATGCAAATCGGTTAGAGCGAGGGATTGCACATGCGCCAGCACTTGAAGATTTCTGGGCAAATTGTGAAGATGAATTCGAGGTCCGTCGTCGTCACTACTGTAGACTCACTATTGGTCAGCTCTCTGATTACCTATCAGAAGATGTTGATGGTCTATCCGATGATGATGGAGAAATTCTTCTCAATTCTTATGTTAAGGATCAAGTTGCTCGGCAGCCACTTCGCTCACCTGATTGGTATGCCAAGGAGAATACTTCTATCGAAGAGGTTTCCAGATCAGTTATCAAGACTAGCAAGTTATTCTTGGAGAGCAAACGGACACGGAAGTCAGTTCCTGTAGCAGAGCCGCCAAAGGGTTTCTCTTCGTTGCCTTCTACTTCTAGAGCAAGACCTAGAGTCAAGGCCATTATTATACCTCCTGAAGGGGTTAGACTTAGTGGAAACACGGGGAAAAGGGCTACTGGTAAAAGGAAGCAGAAACAAATTGAACATGTTCCTGAGGTTCCAGTAGAGACAGTCATTCAGGCTGAGCCTCACGTTTCACCTCCTCGTTCGCCTCACGTACAGCCCATTGACATAGATTCTGAGCCTGAGACACCAATTCAGGCTGGATCGGAGACACATGAACCACCACAGGTTGATACATTAGGGACAGTCTCTCCGCGAATTGAGAATATTGTTCAGTCTTGTTGGCTCGAGAAGTCTTTAGGGAGACAGAGGCGTGAACCATCATACAACCTTGATTTATCTGAGTTCGGTGAACCTTATCAGAGAAGGTCAAACAAGAAGATAAAGAAACAGGTGCACATTGAGAAGACTCCAGAATCAGAAATTGTTATTGAAGTTGCAGTTCCTCCAGAGGGTAAAAGCTTAGATGAAGTCGAAGTTGGTGACTTTACATTCACTAAGGCTAATCTTGGCAGGACTACACGAGAGACAGATGTATCTCTTCTTAAGATTGTTACCAATAATCTTGAAGAGCGTATCACCAAAGATGGAGAAGATAAGGCATTACTTAAAGCTGAAATTGGTCAACTTCGTCGATACATTTCTGATCTTGTTCATGGGAATTCGAGTAGAGCACCTGTTCTTCCTCAGCATACACCTGCAGAACAACAAAAATTGGATCAGTTGGTTAGTCATGGCAGACTTTTAGACAACTGGATTGATAATTTAGTTGCTGCTGGTAAAACTCTTCTTGCAGATCTGTATCAGTTGAGAAGTGATGCGCATAAACTCCGTCAGGGTGTTCAGTCGCTTGAGATTGCAGTTGCAGAGAACTTGGCAAAGGATCGTGTTCTGGTATCTCAGTTATCAGTTGCATATGATGCCTTGGAGATTGTTGAGGACCAAGACAAAGTTTTTATTTGGAGAGAGCAGCACCTTCTCAGAACAGAAATATGTGAGAAGATCTCTTCCAAATTGTTTTCACTCAAGGATGATGTGATTGGAGTACTTGCACTGGTCAGTGGCTTCGTTGTTCAGATTCCGTGTCATTATCTTCTGGAAGATGGCACGTATGTTGAGGTGGATAAAGTTCAAGCAGAGTTCGAGAAGCTGATTCGTGACAGCCTTGAAGGTGAACCTATGGCGCCTAGGTTAGAGAATATTTCAGTAATTGCAGCCAGTTTCAGAAAGGCGACTGAGGAGTGTAAAGATGGCATGCACACAATCACAGAAAGTGGCAGAGAACTAAAGAAATAGACTGTTGTTTTGAACAGCATCAAAGTGCCAGATGACAGAGAGATCGATGAGTTCTTGGTCGAAGTGTTAGACCGAGTTGATATGGAGTGATCTGCCAGTTCGAACGTGCAGTTAATTTCA
>VDFB02084718.1:0-15524 GCA_007258455.2 Sequoia sempervirens
CTTCATTGAGATTGTAGAGATTGCTTTTAGTCATAATTCTCTCAACAAAAACTCTTCCTAATTTTCTAATTTTGCATCCTTTAGCATTAAACATGACATTGTATCCATTTCCACATATGTGTATATCATTTAGCATGTTATGCTTTCATCCTTCAACATAAAGGACATATTTTGTAGGAAATTTTCCATCAATGACCAATATTCCCTTACCATAAATCTTTATAGCAGTCTTATCACCCAAACTAACTGAACCTTCCTTACACTTCTTGAGTATGATAATTTTTCTCTTGTATCTAGTCATGTGTTTAAAAGAAACCAATATCTATTAACCATATTTTTTTCTTTTTGGCATGAAGTATTGTTTGTCCAATCATTGATTATGTGGGCTTCTTCTCTTTTTCCTTCCACACCTTCTTAGGTTTCTTTTATGCCTTATATTCCTTTTTTATATTTTTGTGAACCTTTATTCACACTAGGGGGCATGCTTTTATTTTTACATTGCATTTTTAGTCTTACAAAGTTTTTTCTACAATTCCTAACTATATTAACAAAATTGTTGCAGTTGTAATAGAGAAAATTCCTATATATCAAAAGGGAAAAAATATTTCTACTTATAAACTTTGGAATCCTTTTAGGAAAAACTCTACATTCACTCAGCTTGCATAAGGACTAAATTGATTACAAGTATAACAATGACTAAAAGAAATATCAATTGTTCATAGCATTTCTAGGAGGATGAGGGGGTCTCTCTCAGCTTGGATCTCTCTAAACATTCACCCTAGTGAAATCATCTACATCATTTTTATTTTCCTTCTTCATGTTATCATGGAATAACTGGTTATACTTTCATTTCCACACAGCTTCTTGGAGTCTTCAGTATAGAGTTTCTCATGCTTTTCTTCAAATTTCTCTTTAACTTTTGAAATTTTCATGCAGATTAGTAAATGCACTCTTGCTTGCAATTTTACCCTTTTGAAAACCAAGACCAGACTTTTCTTTAGGTTTTGATGGCTTTTGTGAGTTAATGAAATCATCAATTAATTCTAAGCCACCTTTCAACTTTAGAACTTTGAGAATATATTCATTATTTTTTTCTAAATCATTCCTTGAAACCACTATTTTGCTTCCAACTTTAAGCATTCATCAAATTTAGATTGTAGTTCAAATTTGACTACATATTCTATCATTTTAGCTTCTTCAACTTGTGTCTTTAAGCTCACCACTATTTGGTTAGATTCTTCAAGACTTTTGGTTAGATTCTCAATCTTCTTTTGTGTAAGGTTTTTATTTTTTTTGTTCTCTTTCCTCAAGCTATCAATATCTTCTAAAGCACAAACAAGTTCACCTTCAAGGTCAACTTCTCCTTATCATTCTTCATTAGAAGCTTCAAATTCTCCATTTTCCTAATCAATCATGAATAGGAACTCATTTTACTTAACCACAAATGCACAATCATTCTCATCATCTAAGCTATCACTAACATCAAATGAATCACATTTTTCTTGAGTATACAAGCTCTTCTTTTTCTTAAAAAGGTTCTTCTTCTTGGGGAAGAATGGTTTCTTCCTTTTATTATCCTCTTCTTGCTTACAGTTATCCTTTTCTCCAAAAGGTCAATTGGAAGAAAAATGTCATATCTTACCACAATTAAACCATTTAAAAGGTAACTTACCTTTGTATTTTCTCTTCTCAACCTTCTAACAAAGTTAGATTCTTCTTCATCAATCTCCTTGGATCCAAGTGTCTAGATGAGCTTCAACCTTTTCATTTTTGGTTGCTTAGAATGCAGATTCTATTTTGGATTATCTACATCTTCTATTCTCATCTCGTAGGTAGTAAAGTTTCCATGCAACTCATCAATAGTAAGTTTGTTTCAATCTCTTGCTTCCTCTATTGAAATTTTTTTAGAATCATACCTAGGTGGTAGAGATCTTAAAACCTTTTTGGTGACAACTAAATCCTTCAACTCTTCTCCAAGGCCTCTAATAATATTCACTACTTCATCTACTCTAAGAAGATAATCTACAATATTTTCTTCTTCACTCATCTTTAGAATTTCTGACTTACCTTTCAATGTTTGTATCTTTTACTACTTTACCTTATCATCACCTTCATATATGTTCTCCAACTTATCCCAAAAATCATGTGTAGTTTGACCATGCATAACCTTCAAAAAATAAGAATTTGACAACCCACATAGAATAGCATTATTTTCCTTAGTATTATTCTCATATTCTTTCTTTCCATCTTGATTAGGAGGAGTAGTAGTTGGAATTGTATATCCCTTCAAAAATGACATCCATACATCAAACCCTAATGAGGACAAAGATGCTCCCATCATAATTCTTGAGAATGCATAGTTTGATCCATCAAAGATAAGTGCATTATTTGAGAAAGAACCTTCTTGGTTAACCATCTTGTGTTCACTATCGAAGATCTACCTGAGCTAATTAAGCTTCTCCAAAGGAACCAGAGCTTTGATACCAATTTTTGGAACACAACTATCTACTAAGAGGGGAGTGAATTAGTAGATCAATAAAATTTAACTTTTAACACCTCTTAAAGTAGATAAAGTAATCATGCAAAGATTCACACACACACAAATACATATAATACTAGATATTTGTGTAAAACCTAATATGGTAAAAAAAACAATGAGAATGGATGATAGGATCTACTTTCCTAATTTAGCTTCACAATAGGACCTCACTGGTTACAATGTTTAAGGGTACCAACCCTAAGGAGACACCAATCCCTTGATTTAGGAGCACCAAATCCAAAGAAGAACCCACTCCCTATCTAGGCACCAACTCAGATTTACAATAAAAATAAGTGGAGCTACAACTCCATATTATAAATGATTTGAGACTTAATCTAGTCTAGTGTTACATACCTCTTCTATAACTACTCATATTTTTATTTACTTATTTGTAAGAAATCTATCTTATTGCTATCTTAGCATCTCATTTCTCTGCACCACACTTATCTCATTTCTCTACTCTTCACTTTGAATGCAAACCCTAGATAATTCTCTATATTTTTTGTCTAAGTCACTCTCTCTACTGTATTACTTGCATTCAAGAAACTTAGCCAATTTTTTGCTTCCTGATTTTCTCATACCTTTATGTACAAGAAATCAGACCTCAAGTCATGCACCACCATATTTATTAGCTACATTTTATAGTTTTTACAATTGTCAAACCATATATTAGATACACATTAAATGATATTCCCTGGGTGATTCATCTATGTCTAATATTATTACTACCTTATCCTCTGTATTACCATCTACACATCTTGTTGCCAATCAAATTGAGTAGTTAAAATAGATGAGCTAATTAAATTTATCCTCTTTGTTAGTTTATGGCTGCTTCCACCATTTTGTCACAAGAAACAATGCCTAGCCATTATAAAAAAAACTCTTTGAATACATGATGTTGATCTCTAACCTTTGCACCACTATCCAATGCATATCCTTTAACCTTGGAAACTTTAAAACAATTTTTTTGGATAAAAATCATTTAAACAATGTCATAGATCTTTACTTAAAACCTTTGGTAAATATTTTCCTTTGATTGGACTTAAGGCTTTGCTGATGTCGCTAGGGACATTCGTCATCATACAACGTTCCATTAATTCCAATGAATGGACCCACTAATACTCTAGAAAAATAGCAAGAGCTTTCCACATGTCACCATATAGCTCCATCACATTTTGATCCTAAAACAAATTTTTGGGACCCACTTTCTTTCTAGCGCTTCTAGGGTTTTTCACCTAAAAGGAGAAAAGTGGGCCAAAAATGCTTATGTTCACATTCAAAATTTTAGTGTGATGTGGATGGAAAAAGGATGCAAAATTCCTAGATTTAATGTTTAAATGGAAGAAACTAATAAGATTACTTGACTAACAAATAAAAATTAGAGGAAAACAACTTGTTTGAAAACACTTTGTGTATTGCAAAATTATCTACAAATGAATGGAAAAATGTAACAAAACTGAATTAGACTAAAAGTGTGGATTATATTACTTTTGAAAAGGTGGGAACCGATGGCTCGTGGGCGCGTGCTCTGCAACTCAAGCTAGGGCATCCGCGCCCTAGCTCTGTCTATTTTTTTCCGTGCTTGCGAAGATGGGCATTTGGGGTTGGCTCTTTCCATTGCAATTTTGGTTTGGCTGCAGCTCCTTAGTGCCTTTCTGGTTCGCACGAGGGTTTATGCCCATTCTTTCTATGAATTCCTCCATTTTGACTGGCGTGGGAAGCTTAGCTCATAGGTGTTTCCTGATGGTTTTTCCTATGATCTGTGGTGGGTGTTGCGTGGGGCCTTAGTATCCTACGTTTTGGTTGTTTTAGATCGGGGCTTTGCATGCCCGTTTCCTTCATTTCTTCTCTCTACTACACTGGTCGGGAGGATTGAAGGTGTGGGGTTTTGCGTTGGGCAATGATAAGAGGAAGGGTGTGGGGAGGATTCCCTCACCCATTTTTGGGGTTCATAGTTTTCCCTTGGCATGATGGCATGCTCTAAGGATGAGATGTTAGTGAGGAGCCCTCACTTAGACTTTCGGGTAGCAATAGGCCCAAAATTTTCCAATCAAGGGATGAAGACCTTCGACAATAATTTGTTTGCTCTGAATATAGGAATTTCTGATCTGGGGTTATCTAATGGATCATGAATTACGAAGATTAACGGGTGTCTCGAGAAGTGCAAGGAGAGGCCAAAACTGGTTGTTTTGGCTGAGTTGATTGCTGAAGATGTTGAGTATTATTCAAATCACTCCTTATATTGTAATTTTTTTGGGATGAGGGTTTCCTTGCAATTTTTGGAGGTTTGGGTCTGGAGGACATGGGACCCAGAGGGGGAAATGGAGATAATGTTGTTGGCAAACAATTATTTCATGGTTACATTTAATTGCATTGCTGATCGCAATAGGGTATTTGAGGGAGGCCCTTATTTTCATAATAAGGTAGGATTGTTTATCAAGCCATGACATGCATGTTTTAACCTCACTGAGGAGCTTCCAAACTGTGTCCTAGTGTGGGTTTGTTTACTGAGGTTTCCAGTGGAATGTTGTCGAGAGGATGTGCTACACCTTTTGGCCTTGGAGCTTGGCAATCCTGTTGGGACTTCATCACAGAATTTGGGTAAAAAGGTAATGACTTTTGCACACATTTGTGTTGAAATTGATCTAAGTAGGCCTTTGCTCGATGCAATAGATATGTGTGTGGGATCTTACTCTTGGGTGCAACATTTGGACTATGAAACTCTTCCTTTTCACTTTCGACTTTTTTGTAGAACTCATAGCCCATTGAAGGCCGCGAGTATACAAAGGAAACTATGCTTCACAACTACTTGACAATCTTTAATAAAGAAATCTTCTCTAAAATACGAAGCCATTATTCGCAGTAATTTCCTACAGCCAGAAACTCCATCTCAGCTCAAAAGCCTTTTTAAAACAAGAATGAAATACCTTCAACGAATTTTGAGTTTAGATAAACTTCAACCCGGTAAAGAGGCCGTCGGTGTCAACTTCAAATCCAAGAAACTACATAGGGTGCTTCAGGAAGATCTTGACTACTTATTCTTCTATGAATCCTACCAAGAATGATTATACGACACTTAGAAATTTGTCTCAGCGAAGGTTACGAGATGCGAGAACCCATTCAACAGTAAGTGTAATTCTACCCATTCGGGTGGACGGTTTGGGGGAGGTTGGTGAAAATTTATTAAACATTGTTTGAAAAAAAAGAACGTCTTGGAAAAAGATTAAACTTGCAGGTGAGAATTTGGTGGAGTCAGGGGCAGTAAAGACTCTGGATTCTATTTTTTCAAGCCCCTTGAAATGATTGTTTTGTCATGGAATGTACGGGGCTTGAACAGCGGCCCTAGACAAAAAAGCGGTTCATGAGTTAGTTAGAAGGCAAGGTCCTGATGTCATTTTTTTGCAAGAAACTAAGTTATCTATTGAGAATATGCAAAGTTTGGCACCTAAGTTGTGGAGGAGCGGGGAGTGCCAGTGCATTGGAGCTCATGGAGCTTCGGGGGGTCTGGCATGTTTTTGGAATCCTCAAAGAATCCAGCCTCTTTGGTGGATTTCTTCTAAATCCTCTATGTCTATGATTGCTTCTAGTTTTGAGTCAGGGGAAGTCATTTTATTTTCTAATATTTATGCTCCTGTAGATTTTCAGGGTAAACAAGGTTTGTGGTCCCATATCAGGCTGTTTCGTAGCATGCTGCCTTTCCATCCATGGATTTTGGTTGGAGACTTCAATGCTATTTGTGAGCTGGCTGAGAAGTGTGGTGGCACTAGAAGATTGGAGCCCTCTGCATTGCTGCTTCGAGACAATATCAATACCTTGAATCTTGTTGATATCAAACCCAACAATGGTCAGTTCACTTGGAACAATCGTCGAGTTGGTGAGTTTTGCATTGCAGAAAGATTAGATCAGTTTTTGGTCTCTTGTTACTAGGTTGGAGGGATGTGGTCATCTTGTTTTGAGATCTTGGATTGGAGAGGATCAAACCATTGGCCTATTAAGCTTCCTACTGAGTCAACTCATGTGCCCCGTATGCTCTCTTTTAAGTTCCAACTCATGTGGTTGCAAGACACCTTTGAATGACGGTGTCACGTTAATTTGGAAAAGTAGACAGCCTATGGTATTGCAATGTATATGCTTTTTTTGTTAAAACAACTTTCAATATGTCATTGAGCTCATAAGCGGTGGAATGATGTTGAGATGTCTTCCATGAAGAAGGCGTCGACTTCGGTGATTTGGATGGAAGAACATCACAGGAGGTTAAGGAGGGATGGGTCACTTGGTTAAGGTTGCTTTAGGATAGAGCCGGGATGTAAGCGTTGGAAGAATGAAGTACGAGAAATATTGGAAAGCGAGAGGAAGCATTGAGGCAACTTACCGAGGGAAGGAGATAAAAATACAGCTTTCTTCTTCGATTCTATGAAAGCCAGGTGCCATGGAAATTCTATCTCTGGTCTAGTGAATGACAGGGGAGATCATCTCTCTTCCTTCTTGGAAATCTCAAGGGAGGCAGTGCAGTACTTTGAATCACTTTTTAGGGAGGACTCGCAAGGGGGGTCTCCTGAGGAAGTGAAAATTCTTTCTTGTATCCCCTCTCTTGTGTCTGGAGAGTTGAATAGACAAATCTTGAGTGATATCTCGCTTGAAGAGCTTGAAGGGATTGTTTTTAATATGAAGAAAGGGAAGGCGCCTGGTCCTGATGGCTTCCCTATTGAGTTTTTTCAAGAATTCTGGGATATCATCAAACTTGACCTCCTAGCTGTGGTTCATGAATCTCATCACAATAAGCAGATGCTAAGGGCTCTAAATGCTACTTTTCTTGCTCTTATTCCCAAGAGTGATGGGGCTGATAGGTTAAGCCAATTTCGGCCCATTTCTTTATGCAATGTAATCTATAAAATTATTTCTAAACTTATTGCTGACAGGTTGAAGAAGGGGCTTGAGGAACTGATCTCCGAAGAACAAAGTGGTTTTGTAGCTGGTAGGAAAATTCTGGATGGGATTTTTATTGCAACGAAGGTCATCCACTCTATGGCCAACTCTAAAGAAAAAGTAATGTTTATCAAACTGGACATGGTGAAGGCTTATGATAGAGTTAGGTGGTCCTTCCTTCGATGGGTTCTTGGTGCTTTTGGTTTTGCTGAAGAATGAATTCAATGGGTTTTGAGTTGTGTTACTTCAGTCTCTTTCTCAGTTCTTATCAATGGGATCCATTCTGAGCTTTTTGGTGCTTCTAGGGGGCTTCGTCAAGGCGATCCTCTTTCCCCTTGTTTATTCTTTTGGCTGAAGGTTTGGGGAGATGGATTAAACGGAGTGTGGAGTCTGGTCTCATTCAAGGGTGGAGGTGGGGTGGCACCTTACCTCCACAGACTCACTTACAATTTGTGGATGATACTGCTTTGATGGGGGTGGCTACAATGAGAGAGGCCTCTCATTTTTGAAGAGTCTTGGATGCTTACCTGGTTGTATCTGGTCAGCAGATTAATGAGGGAAAATCTTCCATTTTCTTCTTCAACACTCCGAGCCCCATTCAACAATGGATTGCCCACACTTTGAGATTTCAGATCGGGACTCTCCCTTTGACTTACCTTGGCATTCCCATCTCGGTGAGTAGACTTCCTAGGGAGTCTTGGCAGATTATTTTGGATAAATTTCATGTGAAAGTTAACCACTAGACTCATCGATGGTTATCCTTTGCTGGTCATGTCTAGTTGATTAAGTCGGTGGTGCAGGCTCTGCCCATTTATAGATGCATGCTCCAGGTTGCCCCTATGGGCTTTCTTAAGGACTTAGATTCTGTGGCATGAAAATTTTTATGGGCTGGTTACTTGGAGTCCTCCAAATGGAGTTTGGTTAGATGGGAGGTGGTTTTTAGTCCGAAACAATTTGGTGGCCTAGGTTTGAGGCAGTCGGCTTTGACTAGGGAGGCTTTGGCTGCTAAATTGTATTGGCAGTGGTGTAATGAGCATGATAAGAGTTGGGCCAAGGTTCTCTCTCAGAAGTATCTCCCAAGGATCCCTCAACCCAATATTTCAAGTTACCCCCTTGTGGGGAAGGGCTCTGTGATATGGGGCACCCTCAAGAAAGGGGCTATGCTTATTAAGGAAGGATTATTTTGGATCTGCAAGAAGGGGACAGAGGTCCAATTTTGGTATGATTCTTGGAATGGTTTTCCTCCCATCACTTCTTAGTTTCCCAACCTATTGAATCTTTGTCTGAGATTTCTTGAGGCCGGTTGGTCACAGGTGAGTGATTTTAAGTCCTTTTTCCCCTGTGGTTAGTTGGAGATGGCCAAATGGAAGATCCCGGATGAGTGGCCAGATGTTGGTTTGCAGGAGGATTGTGCTATGCTGCAAAGTATCCTCTCCAGCTGAAGATGTAGTTCTCTCCATGATGATGATGTGCTTGCCTGGTCCCCCAATCCTATGGGGACCTACACTGTAGCCTCTGGGTATAGTAGGTTATTGTCTCATAGGTTGGTTGGGCTTGAAATTGAGTGGTGGAAGAAGGTCTGGAATAAGTATTCTTGGCCAAAATGTAATTGTTTTGTTTGGATGTTGGCCTGGAATAAGTGTTTGACTTGGGATAACATTCGGAAGAGAGGTTTCCACGGCCCTTCTATTTGTGTTATGTGTGGGGTTAATGAGGAGGACTCTACCCATTTGTTTCTTCGGTGCTCTTTTGCCCTCTAGCTTTGGCATTTTTGGTGGGGTGTTTGGACAACTCCTTGTGTTCATGCTTCCTCCTTGATTGAGTTTTGGTAGGGGATGGGTCAGCCCCCTTCTGTGGCCTCTTTTTTGTAGGAGGTGTGGTTTGTAGGGCCTATCTTCTTATTGTGGCAAATATGGCTAGAATGCAATCGAAGGATATTTTATGGGGAACAGAGGCTGGTGCAACAAATTTGGCAGAGATTACTGGGCATGGTTCAGGAAACAGTGGAAGCTAGGTGTGAAGTGGATTTCCCGTTGGTGAAAAGGGATACAGAGTTGGTGGAGAAATTGGGGATTCAAGGGTCATCCCTGGCTTTGAATAGGGCTAAGAGAGGACATCGTGAGAAGCAAAAATTTGATAGGGATGGCAAATGGAAACTTCCCCTTGATGGTGTTTTGAAGATCAATACTGATGGATCTTCAAGGGGCAATCCGGGTCCGGCTGGTGTTGGGGGGATTGGTAGAGATTCTTGGGGCTCAGTGATTTTCCTCTTTTTGATCTATGAAGGGATACAGACTATCAACCTGGTGGAAGGGCTGGCTATTCTTGATGCTCTTGAGAGGGCTCATGCTTTGGGGTGGAGAAGGATTATTTGTGAATCTAATTCCCAGATTTTGATCAATTTTCTTATTGAGCAGAAAGTGGCCGATGTCAACTGGTAGTTGGCTGGGGTTGTGCAAAAAATTCTATGGGTTAGTGCTTTGATGGAAATGGTGACTTTTGTCCATATTCCAAGGGAGTGGAATAGGGCAGCTGATTGCTTTGTGAAATGTGCTTCTGAGCATGTTGAGGGATGGAGAATTGAGGAGTGGGAGTTGGTTCCTTAGGAGCTCTATCTTGATTTAATGAATATTCTTGTTGAGGATAGGGTTGGGAATGGTGACAGATAATGGGGTTGGTTGTTTTTTTCTCTGTTTGGTTTGTTGCTCTTGTTTTTCCTTGGGACCTTGGTCCTTTTCTTCCTTTGTAATGTTGCTTTCTGACATTCAATAAAGTTTTAACCCCTTTTTTCAAAAAAAAAAAAAATAAGGTATTGCACCTAGAAATTTCCTTTTGAAATGTTGTTGATGATTTATTTTAGGCCTGGAGAGACTCATTTGCCATTCTGGGTGAATTAGTCCCAATTCTAGTAAACTAAGCCAGAATCTATTTTTGTCAAAAGGGTGTTAGTAAATATAGAAAACACAAAACTAACTTGGAAATGGGACTCATTCACCACCATGGAGAATGAGTCCACTTTTGAATTTCTAGATTTTCAAAAGTTGATTTTGGAGCTTCTAATCTGCACTTTGACTTCCTACAGGTGTTTGCTTTTGAAATTTTGATTCACAAGTCTAAAAATGAGATTTTGTTGATTCTTTGACTTGTTGAATGAAGAGAGGACTTTAGCAACTTTGCAACTTGATCTTCAATGATTTCCAAGCTTCCAAGGGACCTAAATATGCAAACACACAAGAAGAGAAGAAAAAATATTGATTGTTAGGGCATGGCGGTTTGCCTTGGTCAAACCCCATTTAGGTAATTAAACCAAAATGATGAAAGAATATAATGAAACATTCAATAATGGAATATATTACCTTACCATGATGATTGATCTTGAAATTTTACAGCATAACATGTAGAATCAACCCTTTTATGTCTTAGGAAGCTAAATTAATGACTTGTAATGTGAAAGCCCTAGATTGCTTAACTTGAGATAGAAGAATGGTGAATGAATAATGAAGAATGTATGTGTGTGTGATGATGGATGAACATAATGTAAAATGGGGAGGAAAACATGTATTTATACAATCTTGTGCATTAGTAACCCATTCATAGCTCATCACAGAATGACATCAAGTGATTTTGAATAAAAACCCGAAAGGAAATTTTAAAAAATTTAAATTTGGGGCTAAGAGGGACTCATTCACCACCCATGGTGAATGGGTCCCACCTAGGACCTAAAACTGGGTGTCAAGAACCATATTCCATTTAATGTTATTTTTTGGGTTTACATTCAAAATTATACCTAATTAAGGCATATGAGGGCATAACGAGACCAAATAGAGCAAAAGAAAGGGATAAATAGTGAGGTTATGCCTAGAAAAGCATGAAATCGTGTTACAAGACTTTACAACACTTCAAAATAGGACTTTTTTAGTGATGAAAAGGTGATTTTTAGGTAAATTATAATGAATAGAGTCTAGAAGAATCTAGAAATGTCTTACGACACTTGACAAGAGCTTCACAAGATGTCATTGAAAGCATTTTATTCAATTTGTAAGGGTCCAATACCTAGTTTTGATGCATAAAATGCCTCAAAACACCTAAATAAAGGCCTCATTAAGTCCAGTTAATCTCATGTCAAGCAAAGGGTCCTTTTTTTCTATAGCACATTTATCCCCCACTTTAGTGAGAGGATGAAATTGCTTCAAACTCATACTAAAGTAGGCATTCAAGAGAGATCCACATGTACGGGTGTAGATCACAAAGAATGACAAAGATCAAAGGAGTTGTCCAAGCCCCCAGGATCCAAGATCCAAAGTCAAACCATCAAGATACATAATTAGGAAATGGTAGGAACTAAAGAGAAGAAAGAAAAGGTGGAAAATATGTACTCACTTTGGGGCCACAAAACTTTAGGTCATCTATGGGGTGAGAAGTCCACAAATGTACTCACTTTGGGGCCATAGAACTTCTGGTCATCTATGGGGTGAGAAAAACCAAAAGGTAAGATACATATGCTAATTGATGCACTCACAAACACAAAGGTGGCTATGGGGAAAAGTCATGCCACTAGATGGGCTTCCCACTCAACCATATAAAAGGTATACCTTCTAATAACTTTAACAAGGAACCACAAGGAGAAAAGGGTTTTCGAGCTCCATGAGGTAAGAAAAAATTTGTATGCTTGACACTCATAGGCATTGTTAATGCAGAATAGTGTAAATATTGTTCAAAGGGATTTTTTTTTGTTCGTGCAATGTCTCATCTTAGGTAGCATCATGATCAATGTCTCGAAGAGAGGATAAGTGCAAAAAATCTCATCTTGTTTCCAAGAGAGGGCAAGTGCAAGGTCTCATCCTGGGGAACATTGTACCTAATGTTTCCAAGAGAGGGAATCACAAGAAAAAATAAAATCACACATTGAAATGTGAGTGGTGATGTATTCCCCCACTTTAAAGAAGTTGTGAGCACCCGTACTATGAGCAATTGATTTAAAGTAGAAGAAGAGAGAAGAAGACATGAGAGCTTAGTCAGAAATCCCTATGCCAAGTCATATGTTTCTAGTATGCTTCATCATGAAAAAGGGAAGTATTTCATTTGTGAGCTAGCTAAAGGCATGTCATCCACATCCCAAACTTGCTATTATGTATCCATGAAAATTTAATGACTAGCCAAAGGAGGCAACAAAAAATGACATATGAGGACAAGGCTATCAAACCCCTTGCTCCCACTTAGTGTAGGACAAATGTGAGCCAAAAAAATGGAGGAAATGCATGCTAGAGTGAAAATAAATAGAAATTAGAGGAATTAGATGCCCCTACATAGGGAAGCATACCAAACTCCTGAAAATGGTGGATTTTATGACTCAAAGTAGTGCAGTCATTAGTGGAGTGACCATGAAATCTATGATATGCACAAAAGGAATTCTTGGAAGAGAATTTCTTGCGAGTTCATGGAGGGAGAGTGATCAAGTTATCCTAGAGAATTCTTGACAAGATACCCTCTTGATCAAGAGGAGAAGGTGGTCTTGTGGTTGGTGTCAAAGATACATCTTGTGTACTAGTAGGTGTCATACTTACAAAAATGTCTCGAGATTGCAAGATTTTATGCTTCCCATTATAGGAAGGTATAAAATCTAATGAAGTCAAATCATGAAAATTTTGTGAGATAATATTGACATTAAGAAAAGGTGTATTTTTTTGTTTCATGGTTAAAGGATGATTTAGGAGGGTGTTGTGTGATATTAAATGAAGGTGGGTAAAGGATGAGACGGTTGTTAAGATGTCCTATGGGATATGTATGTGGTCCATTGAGCAAAGGGGATCTAAGGGACACTTGTGCATTCATATCCTTCATAGTCTTATTTTGATGTATATCTAAGTGAGGGAAATCAATAACAAAATGTTGAGTGAAAGAAGATAGAAGATTAATGTTGTCATAGTGTAGCACCATGATATTATCCCTAGGAGGAGATTTTTTAGGAGAACAACAAGCCACATGTTATTGACAAGGCTAGGTTCTTCCAAAATGACTTCATCGCTAATAGGGGAATGATCAATGATGGGAGTATGAAGGGGGGATTATTATGAGAATGTGTTGGTTGAATTGTCATTAAGGTCTCATGCTCTTGTTCCATGCTAACTACGGGTATGTGCAGGATCATGGTGTGCCAAAAAGTGGCAATATTATGAGGGTATGTGGCTGACGACTTTTTTTTCACCCAAAATTAATGAAATGAAAAGGGTTTTTAGAGGAGATTATCAGCTTTCCAAAAATATAAATTATGATTTAATTTGAATTTAATAAATAATTATTATTCATTTTCTATTAGAATTACGACTAAAGTCCTGATCGATAGGTTGATTGAAAAACATCTATAACTTTCAAAGCGAAATATCTGTTTTGAATCAAACATCGTCCCATCTATGCTTCACATACTATAAGTTAAAAAAAGAAAAATTAATTCGCCAATTTTTATTAAGTTAAAGGTGGATTAGATAGAGCAGTTTTTATATTTTTCTAAAATTTGTAATAAAAAATTCTATGATGGTGTTACTTGGAAAAATTACAAAAAATAACCATCACCATCGGACAGCGAATGCCTCTATATATATAAAATGTACAAAAATATTATCATTTTATTATGGTTAAGAGGTGATTGAACAGACACCTGCGCCTGTATTTTTCCCACTAAATTTAAATGCTACGCGTTAATTTTCAATTTTTCACCAAATAGATTTTTTATTTATTTTTAAATAAACCTAGTATTTTAGAAACTACATTCGATTTTCTAAAAATTCTATTCTTACATATTTTTGAAATAATATAGATAACTTTTTCAAATATTTACGTCAAGTTGCCTAACACTGATTTTTCTGAATTTTTTGCCACTTAAGGGCCTGTTTTTTGCACGATGATCCTGCACATACGCCTACCCTACTAGGAGATCTTGTAATATTTTCATCCATGTTTGAGGTTTGAAAAGTAGCTTCATCACAAGTAGAGGAGGTATCAAGAGGATAACCACTATGGTTTGCAAATAGATCTTCCCATAGCATAGGGACATTAGGGAAGGGAAGATCAAGGGTGTCATGATGCTTAATAGGGATATCTTGTAACACCAACCTATCCTCTAGACATCGAGGAGGGATATTAAGAGATGGAAAATATTGATTGTCATGACCATGGAGACTTGGTAAGGTGATGTTGAGGAATGTATCTATGATCTCATGTTATTGTTGCAAAGGTCATTCGAAGGGGAATAAGGAGATGGAAAATCAAGACTTTCAAGGCTTGTAACTTCTTGCACCAAAATACCTTCATCACTAATAGGAGAGGTATTGGAAAAAGAACAAGTATGTGTGTTATGATTGTCTACATTTCCATTCTTACCAATGGGTAATGTAAGATTAAGGATTGTATTAATGGATTGTTTCTTAAAGTCCTTATTATGGTAGTAAAAAAAAAACTCATAAAAAGGGGATATTATTCTTATAAAATACATGTTTGATAAAATCAAGGGAATATCTTTTGAAAGAAAATAGGCTAAAATGAAAGAAAGTACAATGCAATGCAATTTTTAGTTTTTAAGTGTTTGTTTACTCAATGCAACTATCAAAAAATGATATGCAAAAGTGAAAGTAAACAATGCATGAAATGAGCTATTCTAAGTGAAATCTAGTGAAATGTATGTTATAGAAATTCATCTAGCTAATATAGAGAACTCATGGCAACAAGTAAAGGCCTAAGAACAGTGTTTTCAACTCTATACAAGGTTGTTTCAGGGGTGAAAAGGGATTGATTTTCCCAGGGTGGCAAATGAGTCCCAGTATGGATTATTTTCTAACTTTTCAGAAAATTTTGACTAATTTTTATGAATTTTGAGGGTATGTGCAGGAAAATGATGGGCCAAAAAGTGGCAATATTATGGGTATTTGTAGGGTATCTGGTTGACGACTTCTTTCTTACCCAAAATTGATGAAACAAAAAACGTTTTTAGAGGATATTCTTAGCTTTCCACCAATATAAATTATGCTTTAATTTGAATTTAATAAATTATTATTATTTCTTTTCT
>VDFB02084720.1:0-18925 GCA_007258455.2 Sequoia sempervirens
TAGTCTCGCCTCATCTCATCCAAGGTACCCAAGGTATCCAAGGTATGGGTTGCTAGGCTGAGTCGTGGGGGCACCTCTGCCGCATTAAAAAAAATACTATTAATATAAATTTAAGCTGACTGCTAAAAAATAAGCAAAAAAATTAAGTATTCATGTGGCCATCAAACTCCACAAAGAAGTCCTAAATAATTAAATATTCATGGGGCCATCAGCGCCACAAATAATTATAAATAACAAATAAAATTATAAAAAAATATATTTATCATCCATTTAATAGCACCTTGTAATTAGGAAAACATTCTTTTCCTTTATTAATAGGGGGACTCACCAAAGAAAATAGGTAGTTCCATTGTAATCTTTACGTGAAGGTTTTTAAATCTGAATGTGCCACATAAGCATAGCCAGGGGAGCCATGTCGGACACACATGTAAGAAGCCTCGCAATATCCGAGAGCTACCTAATACCACCAACACAAGAGAAGAATAGTTATTGTTGTCTTTGCAGGAGAAGAAAAGGAAAAATCAAAATCAGATATCGATGCGCACGAGTGAAAAATGGCAGTAGACCTTTCATTTTACGCCCATGCCATTCCAGTTAAATTTCCTCAAGAAGATTTCTGCAGCACTAAATATGTTTTGCTGCATTCAGCAGCGTGGAAAACAAAGGCCAGTCGAAAGCTGACAATGGGTTTTACTAAAATATTCCATGACTGCAGTTGGAAAGGAGCTCAATGCATCAGATGGCGCCACAAGGCTGTAAAAAATGGTAATACGATATAAAATTTTAATTATATCTGCTACTATTGGGGGCCTAATTTTTTCTTTCACAGGTATTGACGATGGTCATGAGGTCGGATCCTCTGCTTCCAAAGTAGACGTAGACAGATTGCTTGCAGTTGCAGAAGTGGTATGCATTGCACCGTCCCTTATTCTGTCCGTTGGATTTGGCATTCAATCCGCTGTTCAGAAATTTCAAAATGTAGGTTCGCTGGCCTTTCTCATTTAAATTCGTAAAACCCCAATTCGCAGCCTTCCTATTTTGTTTTCGATTATTCGATTTTCCGAATATGCAATATTTTACATGATTCTAATTGTATGCCTGAATGTGTATACATTCTTTTTTGGTGTATATCTGTTTGGCTTGTTACAAGCAACATTCAATCTAATAGGACTATAGTTTATATTTTTTTTTTTTTTGGTTTGGTCTACAAGCAAACTTATTACTTGGAGGCTTGTATATTTTTCTGGTTTTTTTTTAAATTGGCTCATTTGGGAAAATATCAGAAATCACAACCAGACACTTTTACAGGTTAAATCGGTGACATCTACAGTCCCTGTAAATAAACATGCTAATATGTACATAACATGGCAAATTCTTCCATTGTTGGGCGCCGTGATCATCGGCGCCATAATTAGGACAAGGCAATGGCATGCAATTACAAGAGGTGTTAAGCAATCTGGGAAGGTGGGTAGCCCTGATTTCTCATTGGTTCAAAGATTGAAAAAACTTGAAGAGGATGTAGGAAGCTCCGTTACTATAGTTCGAGTCCTTTCAAGGCAGCTTGAGAAACTTGGAGTTAGGTTCAGAGTTACAAGGCAGACGCTACGAGATCCCATTAATGAGGTAAACTTATTCTTTGTTTTTGGTTTGGTTATTAAGGCTTCCCCAGATCAACACTTACAGATTCTGGGATTACTTATGTACTTTTTGTTTTGTTTTTGGTTGTTGAACTTCTTTGTAGCACTCTCAACTTGCTGTCGTAAGTTACTATAATCTCAAGTCCTATTGACCTACTCTGGTGATTTAAGGCTTTGACATAGTTTTCCTTCTTTTGAAATTTCATTGTCATATGACCTGCAGAGGGGATTCTAACAGAGCACAATTTCTGTTTATTTCCAAGGCAGAATTTTTTTCATAGGTTTCAGCATTGACTAGAGGCATGAATACTCCTAAGTATACTTAATTTTTTATAGTATAGGTGATACAGTTTATGGTGTTATTTTGTGATTCTAACTAGGGGAAGCTTTTTACCTTTTGATATGCAACTATATTGAATGCTATTTGTTGTGTTGTCTGTGATTTAAAACCTTTGCATAGACAGCAGCATTGGCTCGAAAGACTTCAGAAGCAGTTCGAGCATTAGCCATGCAAGAAGATGTCCTCGAGAAGGAGCTTCGTGAGATCCAACATATTTTGTTTGCCATGCAGGTAAAGTACCGAGCATTTATACTGTTTGTTTCAGTCCATTCATACCATATCTACACTGAGAAATGCTTTTTCTTTTTATTTCAACTTGTACTACTAGCTTTATGGCGCTTGAATACCATCAGTTTGAAAGTGGGATATATATACTCCATAAAATAATGATTAAAGTTTGAAATATAACCATTTAATTCTTAAAGTACTGGATGGACTGCGTATGTGCTCAGCCAAGGGAACCATGGCCTTTTACTCCATCGATCTCCATAGATATTTCAGCTAACTGTCATTCCTTTACTTTCTTTTCCCAGCTAACTGTCAAGAGTCATGTTCTACATAAAGGATTGGAATGGTGCTAACCTACTTGAATTTACCTAAGCAGTTGTGCTGTTTTCTGAAATATCTCACACAGCTCATCTGCATTTCTGAGTTATCTGAGATCAAAGGAAAAATTTGGGTGGTAAATTCAATGCAAAATATTTAAGCAACTATAACATAATTTTATTAATTTTTCAAACTCTGCACATCTCTGAATAACTACTTCCCTCCTCTGTTACCAGAAGAGGCCCCTGTCTTCCTGTGGCGGGGGAACCGAGAAACGACCTAGGAAATTGGCTCCTCATGGCAATTAATATTTTGTTTTTCCTCCCTATAGAAATGGCTTGATATTTTATTAGATGCTTCTGATCTGTTTTCTGATCTCCACAAGACACTACACAGGCACTTTAGGTACCTCATATTGCTACATCTTGGGTTTTTATTTACTTAAAAATGCTAAATGACTATAGTCTATAGAAAAAGGAAAAATAAAAGGAAATGGTCTGAAAACTTGAAGAGGACATCAAGAACATTAACTCCTTCCTTTATTTGCGAGAAATATTTTTAGTGTATTTTAAGAGGAAAAATTGTGGGTTGGAGTGTTTAAGACTGAACTTATACTGTGGAGGGTTTGATCCTTAACTTCAAATATTAGAGGGGTTATCAATGAATATATCTATTTTTTCTTTTTCAATTGATCTAGGAGGATTTGGCATGTTGCTCAACTCATGGTGTGAGGGTGGTATTCTGTGACACATGTTATCTTCACCACAAGCTTAAGGACTTTCCCAAGAACATGTGATCATACCACGAAACTCTAACTCCTCTTTGTCTATGCCAGTCAACTCTGACAGTGTCAGCCTGTTCCATGTATACAGTATATATATTGCAGGGTTTCTTGAAAATGTCAAAATAGAGGAAATGAACCAAAGAAAGGTGATTAGCCATGTTTTTTTAGTTTCTGTGATTTTCCTTTGTCTTTCAGTCTTTATTGATATAATATAGCCACTCTTTGATAACAATGAAGAAGCTATGCACAGACAAGGATGAGACACACATCTTGCGGCATACACCCAACCTCATAGATCTTGTATGGAACTTTTTCATTATAGAATCTTGCAATTTAGAGTTCTATCATGGTGTCATATTGCTCATGTGTTTCTTTGTTGTAGCACTCTGATTTGACATTCAAACCCTATTGTTCTTTCATTTGCTTTTGTTCATAACACATTTGACTATGTCTAAGTGTGTGTCCCCCAGACACACTTGGGACCCAAATTAGTGGCATTAGATTGTACATCACTTTGTAGTGCTAACAAAGCTCATACTTCTTTATACATCCTAGTGGTATTGGAGTTTTCTGTTTTTCATTTGAATCCTTAACCATATTTTGTATGCCCACTAGTATGGGGTTTGACTACAGGAAGCTTGGTATTGAATCTCGTGACTCTTCTTCCTACCTTCCATCACGATCTTAGTAGATGGTACACAAATCCATGGCAAAGGTGCTGACTTCATAAATGTTGTCAAAGATGGTAGAGAATGCTTTGCAACAATGACAAACAGATTATTTGAATTATGGAGCAAGAATGTGCATGGGAAAACTTAAAGAGTTTGGATGCCAAGCACTTTGCAAGGTACAACTAAATCGAGATATTCCCATTTTTGAAGAAAAAATAGATGTTAATGCTCTAGATAACTGGATTAACCCTCATTTTGCTCATATTATGCAGTCAATAAATTTTATAATCAACAAAAAACCACCATTTCCTTTTGAGAGTTTCCTTGTCTCTAAAGAAATGGTGACTAACTATTGCACTCTCCATGAGGATGACCTTACATCTGTGCATACTTGGGATGGCTTTGTCAGAGCCTTCAAAGAAATCTACTACCCTATTGGAAACCATCATGGCCTTAAACATCAAATATTCCCAACTTTGTCAAGCTTGTGATTAATTTTTTCAAAGAATATTGGCATATTCAACTTCTTCCAATTGTGTTTTTCCTAACAAAGGGCTGTATGGGTAATTCTATAAAAGGCCAATGAAGTGAAGATGTAGCTGACAACTCTCATTAAGCAGGGAGTTATAAGGCCTAATGCTTCACCTTGTGGATCTCCCATAGGAGTTGTGCCAAAAGAAGATAGAACATGGCATATGTGTGTGGATTATAGAGCATTGAACAAGATTACTGCCAAGAATAGGTGCCCTCTATCATGCATAAATGATCTCTTGGATTAATTTCATCATGCTAAATACTTTCCAAGCTTGATCTCAGATCTCCACTTCAGTTTTCATTAAGTAAGGATAAAAGAGGAAGATGTTTGGAAAACTGCATCCAAGACTAGGCAAGGGCTATTTGAGTGGCTTGCTCTACTGTTTGGGTTGTGTAACACTCCAACTACCTTCATGAGGTTGATGACTAAGGTACTCCAAATACATCTCCAAGTTCATGAGAAATTGAAGGACTCTCAAGCTAGGTACAATAGGCAACATGACCGACATTGGGTAGAACATAAGTTCAAGGTTGGCAATGGCATACGGGTGTACTTGGGAAGGAAAGGCTCCAAGGACCAACTAAGAACTCAAACCATTAAGGTATGGCCTGATTTAGGTATTGGAATATGTGGGAGATAATCCTTTTTGGTTGAATTTGCTTCCCTTACACGAACATTTATTTGGTTATCAATGTTGAAAATCTCCATTTGTTTGAGATTTTCATGCTTGATGAGGAAGAGGACCTTTTGTTGCCTTCCATTGATGATTTAGCTCCAAGCAGCCAAGAAGAGTTGGGGGGTGATGTGGTGCTTGAAAAAAAGGCGAGAAGGATGAGGAAGGGAGAGAATACAACATGGTTAGTGGGATTGAAAGGGGAATTATTGAGTAAGGCAAAATGGTATCCCAATAAAGATGCAGGGAAGAAATTTCCTCACTTGGTGAGCCGTTGGGCTTTTTGAAATGGATACAAGTAGTATGACTGTGGAGTTAGTTGATGTCATTTCCAGTTGATAAGTTGTCTTAGGACTAGGGTTATATGTGATTTTGTAATAACCACCCTCAATTTTTTGAAAATCTTGTTAGCTTAAACAAAATAAAATGCCAAATAACTTCCTTCCCACTTTTGATTACCCAGATCCCGGATTGGGCAAGGTAAGAGCATATGGGTCAGGATTACAAATTATTGAATTGCAACTTGTTGGAAAGAAGCATCAGGTGGCAAGCCAGCCAAACCGCTTATTTAGTGGGATGTGTAAACAATACAAGAAAGAAATCATCCACTTATTCAGCGGGAATTACAAGGCACTTCTACTTTTCTGTGGGAAAGCTTATACAATATCACCACTTATTCAGTGGGGTATCAACAATAACAAATTCTAACCCACTGGCGGTACTACCATCCAGTGCTTACAAATGAGAGTGCATATAAATTAGAGCTTTCTATGGTATAACCATTCGAAGAATTACAAGGTTAGCACATATGCATTCTGTTGATTACAATATGGAAACACCTTCAGAATAATGCTAGGTGATGAAACAAGAAACCCAACTGAAAGTAGTATCATTATACCTCATTAAGGCATGTGATTGAGAGCTGGAAAGAGGCTCTTCTTCGCTGTTTGACCTTAGAAGACTGCTGCTACAGGTCTGCTAATAAGGTCTGAAAGTTGCTGCTGTTGATGGAGGACTGTAGAAATTTATAACAGTAAGGAACCTCCTTCTAACATGGCCCAGCTATACCGCACATCCCCCCTGAAGATCACCAACTTCATTCTAACAGCCCAGCACTATGAATTACCACTGAAAGGGAGGTTTGATGATGATTTTCTGATCTGTTACACTTCTCTGGTGAGGGTGCTGCAAGTACAGGGGCAAGCCTGAAACAAATGATCACAACATCCTCCAAAAGCAAAAATACTCAAAACAAAATACCTGCAAATGTTATAGGAGACTTGGGTGCCACTTCCTATGCCTGGAAATGGCCTCAAACCTAGGTGCTTCAACCTGAAACCCTACACGTCCCTGTGCAGGCAGCCATAAAGGGGCAATTTCCTCAAATAAATAAATGAAGACTTTTTTCCACGCCAAAACCTGTCAAAAGGGGTCGCCTAGATGTAGGAAAAACTCAACATACCCATAACAACTTCAATCCATTGATCAGCATATGCAAAAAGGAGGGGTATGGCCAGGTCTGCAATCACTTTTAAAAACTCCAAAAATATGCTCGAAAATGGTTATCACAGTCATAATCACACCAAAACTTTTCACTTTCAAAATACTTTGAATACCTTCATTTATTGAAGCCCAATCTGCAAAATTCTGTGAAAACAAAGGTGATACCTGAGATAAAATCACTCTTGACCAGCTAGGAATCGTCTTTCAAATCCAAAACCAACAAGTTGATGAGGGTTTTGTCCTCTATCAAACCTTGGAGAATTCTCAGTTCATTCCAACAACATTTTGTTATGAGAGCAAATTCCAATACCAAATGAGAGCCCAAAACCCCAATACATAGAGTTTGGAGGGAAAAAAGGCTCATTTAAAAAATTCAAATATTTAATTTTTCCCTCAAAGGCCATTTTTAATTTTTAAAACACCCTTTATGTTCCCACACATTTTCCTAGGCGTCTAACTTGGGGAATTTTTTTAAAAACTTAATAATATTTAACACTAAAGTGACGTTTAATTTTTATTTAATGACTTTAGTGAAAATATTAAATATTTCCAAACACTTTATGAAAAGCATTGATGAGGCATCCAAAACAAAAATTGACCACACCAATAAACTCCTAATGATGAGGGAAGATGGTAGGTACTAAAACGGGCACTTTCTAAAAATAGCAGTGCTCTCCAAGAAATGTGGAGAACAACCCAGATGGCCGAAAAAGCAATGAAGATCAACACCACCATCCCGAGGGCCACTAGAATGCCAACACACCATTGGACGCTGAAAAAACCCAACAATTAGCTCCCCAAGAACCTTGGAGTCCCCTAACCACCTCCAATTAACCTACATGAACTTTAGAATAGGCTAATTGATGTAACAACTGGCTAGGCTTGAGAAGGGGACATTACAGTGTGCCCTCCCCAAAATTTCTTGCCCCCAAGCAATTTCAACTTTGGATGCTATAAAATTTGTTCACTCTCCCAAATAGCATCCTCCACAGGTAAATTTTTCTACTTAATCTAATACTCCCTAATAGCCGCAAAATTCGCTCCTTGTGATCAATCACTACCTTAGGAATTAGCACCAATTCGCTTTCCTCATCCAAAGGAGGCAACTTAGAAGAGGGAATCACATTATGTCCAAGCATCTTCTTGAGGCGCGACACGTGGAAAACATTATGTACCTTGCTATTCTCCGGTAGCTCCAGCTCATATGCCACCTCTCCAATCTTCTTGGAGATCCTGAATGGGCCATGAAATCGTGGCTTCAACTTCTTTGATCCACTCTTCTTAAGAGTAGACTACTTGTAGGGCTGCAAGCGCAAATAAACCATGCCCCCCACCTCAAATACACGCTCAACCTGGTGCTGATTAGCATATAACTTCTGCTGATTTTTAGCTTGCTGAATGTTGTCTCTCAAAGATCTCATAATATCTTGACTCTGCTATAATAGATCTTTGGCCCTAGGGACTCTACTGTCACCAAACAACAAATCAATGAAGCTAGGAGCTTCATAGCCATACAGTGCCATGAAGGGAGATATCTTAATGAACATGTGATAGGTCGAATTATAGCAATAGTCGCCCAAATTTAACCATTTTCACCCAAGCCTTTTGCTGCTTTGACTTGTGGTTTCATAGGTACCCTTCCACCCATTTGTTGACAATTTCAGTTTACCCATCTGTTCGTGGGTGGTACTCATGCTAGGAGTCAATTCGATTCCACTCAAATTGAACAACCCCTGCCAAAACAAGCTCATAAACTTGCTGTCTTTGTCACTAACAATATTCTTTGGCATCCCATGCAACTTGAAAACCTCCTTGAAGAACGAATCTGCCGCCTAAACTGCTGTATACACTGCTGAAATGGCATAAAAATGAGCAAATTTGGTCAACCTATCCACTATCACATATATACAATCCTTCCCTTGCACCTTGGGAAGTCTCATGATAAAGTCCATAGAGATGCTCTCCCACTTTTGGTTTGGAATCGGTAGGGGCTGCAATAGACCAGTTGGGTATGTATGCTCATTTTTATTTTGTTGACATATAGGACATTCCTGCACATATTGGAGGACTTCATTCTTGAATCCTTTCCAAGAGGACCTCTCATGAATCTGCCTATAAGTCTTATAAAAACTAGGGTGGCCAGCCATAGGAGCATCATGAAATGTTTTCACAACCTTCAGTTTAAGCCTTGATTCAGGGACTAACCAAATCCTCTCCTTGTAGAATATGAGCTCATCTCTCACCTCATATCTATCATCATGCAATGAACCCTCCAAAATAGTGTTAGCCAATGTATTCTTGACATATTTAGAAAGAATTTGTTCCTTCCAATCTGCCGCAATCTCGGTCAGAGAGCACAATTGTGGCCTTCTTGACAAAGCATCCGCCACTACATTCTTTTTCCCTTTGTCAAAATCGTAAGCTTAGAGCTTGCTTACCCATTTTTGTTGCCTATCATTGGGATCCCTTTGATTAAGGAAATGCTTAAGGCTGTTATGATTTGTCTTAACGGTAAATTTGCCTCCAACTAGATATTGCTTGAACTTTGCCAGAGCATGCATAATGGCAAGCATTTCTTTGTCATAGATGGAATAGCACCGCTCTCCACCTCTCAATTTTTTGCTGTCATAAGCTATTGGATGCTTGTCTTGCATTAGGACAACACCTATTCCTTCACCCGAAGCATGACAATGCAACTCAAATGGTTTATAGAACTTAGGAATGGCCAACACAGGGCATTTGCTCATCAATTTCTTGAATTTATAAAATGATTCTTGTGCTGATTCGGACCACACAAAAGCTCCTTTCTTGGTCAAATTGGCAAGAGGAGCTGCTAATTGTGAAAATCCCTTGACAAACCGCTTGTAGAAACCACATAAACCAAAGAATCCCTTCAATTGAGTCAGATTTATAGGCGGAGGCCAATCAAGGATGGCCTTAATTTTTTCAAGATCCACACTCACTGCCTTGGAGCTGATTATATGACCAAGATACAACAATTCTGTCATCCCAAATTCACATTTGGTCTCCTTGGCATACAAGGACTTTGGCTTGAGTATACTCAATACCTCATCAAGATGCTGTAGGTGCTCCTCCCAAGTCTTACTGAAGATCAAAATGTCATCAAAAAATATCAATACAAACTTATGGAGCTGCCTTTAGAACACTTGATTCATCTGGGACTAAAATGTATACGAGCATTGGTTAAGCCAAAGGCATAACGGAACTTCGAAGTGAAAATGGCATCTAAAAGCTGTTTGCTCTATATCCTTCTCTTTAACCCATATTTGATGATAACTAGATCTCAAGTCTATCTTAGAGAAATATATAGCTCCATGTATCTCATTAATGAGCTCATCTATTCGAGGAATGGGGTATCTATTCTCAATTGTCTTTCTATTTAAGGCCTATATAATCAATACGATGTGTGCAAGGTCATGTTGGTGTATGCGTTTTATCATCCACTAAACACATAGAATAAAATGTTCAAAGACACTCTATCCTCTCTTGAACAAAATCACGTATGCTAAGATTGCGAGATCATATGGCGACTCCAAGGTTTCGTCGTCGAGGTCATGACATGTGGATAAGCTCAATGGGTGTTGTGATATGCTGGTAATACACAAAGGGACTTACGTTAAGGAATTCTTCACAAGTTTGGGACTTAGATGGATTTGTCATTAAATGCTTATTCTGTTGGGACCTTCATTTTGAGATTTCAAAAAAGTATTAAAAAAGGATAAGGGTTTAGAGGTTCTAATCTATCCCTAGGAATTCAAGAGACGATAAAGATTGGGTGAAATGAGTAACCATGCTTTGCTTCGCCTCCCTGGGACAACTACACAAAGTGGGTGCAATCTTCAAAGGGTGTGATTATAATGTTCATGTCTTGAATAAGACTGAAGTTAAGCATCCACAATCACAAGTTCAGACTAACTTTACGCATTGAATGAAATTCATCCATCGAAAGAAAGTATGAGCAATGTTTCACCATAAATCTATACTATCAAATCTTGCATTCACTTAACAACATTTAAAGCAAATTCTATCTTAATTGTAATCTAATTCTATCTTACTTTTAATCTAATGTTCTAATCTAATTCTAATCTATTGTTGAAGAAGCTATGCAACCTTGCAAACCACTTGACAATAAAAGGGATTCAAAGCAAATCATGCATAAGAGCTTTTATTATCGGAAGTAGCAAAACGCAACAATCTCATACACTTTCTTCACCAAATGAAAATGAGAGTTTAAGAGTTTATATAGAGTTTTTAAGAGCAAATGAAAGGCCAAGATTAAAACAACATTAACGGCCAAGATTAATACAAATCAACCCTGATTAAGGTTTCCCAAAATATCATTAGTAAACAATGAGTAAACAAGGAGTGAAGTGGCATCTGGAGCTATTTTCAAGGGAGTGCATCCCTATCCTCGTGAGCAGCAGTGTGTTCAATGAATCTGGACACGATCGTAATGACTTCCTCCATCGTGACTGGTGGCAGCATGCTTATTCTGAATTCCAGCCCGTCCAAGTCCTCAGCATATCTAGCAAAGGCACTCTCCCATTCCAGTTCTTGCTTCAGGAAGGCATCCCGGATGGATAAGAGGTTTGCCACTCTTGTGAAGTCTTGTCTCAGAATTGATCCCGTGGTAGAGAAGAAGATTTCTTGAACTTTGCTCTTTAGTCTTTCTAGCTGCATGTCATTCACTCGGACAATATCTTTATCAAACACGTCCGCAGCTATAAGGTAAATCTTTCTCTGAATTTCTCGGATTTGTTCCTCCACTCTAAGTCCATCAGCCTTTGCTTTCTCCAAAACCTCGCTCCGTATTGTCAATGCCCAATACTAATGGTGGAAGTCATAAGCGACACCTACTGCAATTATCTTTCCCTCGACCAATTCCTATTTTGGGACGCCCTTCAGCACTTTGAGGCATGGAATGAGCCTCTCCTGAATATCCGGGAGGTTGTCCCAAACTTTTGTCATGACAACCAGTTTGGAAAGGAATGAGGAAGTTTGTCCGTAGGCGAGTGTCAATCTCTCCATGAATGAAGCCGCTTCTGTGCCTTTATCTGTCATCCATTCCTTGGCTTCCTTGGCCGTGACCATACCCTCTTCAACGTCCTTAGCTGTTTCCTGTGAGGAATTTAGAAGAGGAGGAGCTACTGCATCACCCTGGTTGAGTGGTTGGGTCAGATGCTGAATATACTCCTTCAGGTGCTTGACCTCCTTGTATTCTTTCTTCTTCGCCACTTCCTTCTCTAGTCTTGCCTTGATGGTAGAGACTGAGTTATCCAATTCTTCAACTTCCTGACCTTTTGTTGTTGGGCCTAGGTCTATGGTGGTAATGGTGTACTCATGGGGAGTGATTTCATCTCGTGTTTTGTCAACCGTTGGCACTGCAATCTGTACGGAACGACCACCGGCTTTGTCCCTCTGAATCGTGGAGAATTTCTTGGCAGACTTCTTTACAACAACTTGTTCTAACCTAGCCAGAAATTTGCAGTGTCATCTTCTTCTTGAGTCTCGACTGGCGCTTGTATCTTCATTCTTTCCTTCAACCAGTTCGGAATGGTAGGTTGTTCAATGCTATCTTCCTCCTGAACATTTTCTGCACTTGGAATATCCAAAACTCCTCTGAGAGCGGAAATCATTCCCTCTTGGAAATCATCATTCTGGACGTCCATTTCATTCTCTAAACCAAGTATTTCGGTGCCCGTAGGAGATGGGGGCTCGTCGTCATCTAGCTGGATTGGTTCATTGTTACCCTCCTGAATTGGAGAAGGAATCATCATATCAGCCAAAGATTTATCCACAGTAGCCACTAGCTCATCAATGTTTTTGGATGCAGCGGAATGAGATGGCTCCACCCTCTATCTCTTTTGGACAGGCTCTGTGTTTGCAGCTGCCTCTTTCCTCTTCTCAGTAATCTCAACCAACTCGTCATTGTGGGATGTGCCGACATTTGAGGAGTATGATTCTGTCTCACTCAGCAAGTCATAAGTGAGCGTCATTCTTTTCCGCCTTAACTCCTGGACCTGCTAGTCGACCCACCACTGAGAATACTTAACCATTGGCCTCATTAGCGTAGTCAAATCTGAAAGCTTGGGTTCTGACCACTTCACTGCAGGAAGAGGCCAACTCTCATCGAAGCAAGGTTGAACATATTCTCCATCTTCCCGCAATTGATTAGGCACCGACAAAGTTCGGTTGCTCTCATCAAATCTATCGGCAATTTGGACCATAACTTTTTCCTGACTTCATACTCGTCAGCAGCATTTGCCCAGAAATCCTCCAGGTCCACTCTGTGTTTATACCTTTTTCCATCCACGGTCCAAATGTGATTATGAGTGTCAAAATTGGCCCTAGACCGATAAGTTGTGAACGGATACCATTGAATTTCCAACCTGGCACTTTCAGCTGCTTGTGCTGATGGACAGGACTCCAACATGTTCCCAATGAAGAATGGGAAAGTGATAGCCGCCTTCTGCTTTGGCCTCTGGATGTTCTGGTAAGTCTCCATCTGTCTAAGGACTTCTAGCAAAATCATCCTATTTGTAGGATAGATTGGAAGCCTGTAAGGATTTCCAGTGAATCCTTGGATCCTTACGTACGTGAACCTTGGAAACTGGATAAACCAGGATCCATATCTACTAATCAAACTTTTGGCCTCATGACTCAACCTCTGGTGAGTTCCTCCTTGGAGTATTCGGGTGATGTACATGAGGAAAGCATCATGTGCCCGCCTGAAGGGAGATTTCTCTCTGAGCTGCAGCTGCGGGTAGCAGTCATATGACTTGAGTTCGTTCTCACCATTGCCTACTTTGCCTTTGGATGTCAGTCCTGAATATTTGTACGTCCTGGCCAACAAATAGACGATGTAGGAGCTCATGTGGAATGATTTTGTCTTCTCTAGATTGACTAATTGCTAGTGGAGATTATCACTAATCATCTGGGACCAGTTGAACATTCGAACGCTGGAGGTGATTTCATTAATAAAATAGTACATCCACGACTCAAAATGCGCGACTTGTGGATTATCGGCTATTTTGTTTAACATCAAAATAATGTCTCCATAATCCTCCTTGAAGTCTGTTCAACGCAACTTCTTGGGCATTTTCTTGGCAGAGGCTCTCGGTTTTTCCAACCATGACTTGTTAATATTTGTGGCGTAGAGTTCAGATTGGTCATCGTACAACTTTTTGGCATCCTCCTTAGTCTTATATACAGTCCGATGGTGTGTCCGGATGCCAAATGCCTCCTGAATTGCCACTTCTCCGAGGTGAGCCAATATCCTCCCATCTTGTGCAACAATTTGCCTCTCCTGCGCATCATAATGGATGGCGCACTCCACCATCAACTCAACACATTCTGCTACTGGCGGGAATTTGGCTGCCTGGGAGATGCCATTCCCGACCATCCGGCGAGCAATTGGTGTTGGCAATCCATTGTGTCCGTATATCCTCTTCTTGAACTCCGTGAAGTCCACATGTTCGAGATCGGTGTCTGTAATATTTTTCCATTTAGAATTAATCTTTGACTCTTGCTGCAACCCTTTGCTAGCAAACTTCATCGGCACTTTTCTTGATGATTCTCCTGGTGTGGTCATTACCCTGTAGTAAATAAGAAGAATTAACATTAATACAAAGACTTTTAAACATAGTTTATTTCCGGGCCTTTATTCAAAGATTTTACTTTCAGCTTGTTTAAAAGATAAATTTCTGCGAAAAAGCAAGCTGAAAATGGGCGAACTTGATTAAAACTTTGCCAGAATGAACAAGATGGAAGAAAAATTGAGAAATTTAGCCAACCAAACTTTCAAACCTTCGGAGATATCCTCTGGCTGCGAATCAAATTCAACTTGAAAGAATTTAATCATAAATCCAATGAAAAAGTGCGCAACTTGCTGAGAAGTACGATTTTCAGCCAAGAATTAATTTACTTCTCCAAAAATTAATTCCTTCAGCATAAAAAATTTACTCCTTGCATTGAGAAAAATCAACCTTGCCTTCAATATTCTTGCAATCTTGAGAGAGATTAACTTCTCTTCAATTGAACTGGTTAAAAATGAGTGTTGCCGAAACTCATTATAAGGCTGAAGAGTTCGATTTGTTTTAGTAATTTCATCTTTTTCCTCTTGATTTCGATTTGTTTTTCTTCTCTTTATCAAGGCAAGTTTCTATCTTTTTTCAAAAAATCTTCATGGCAAGCTTATCCAGGCGCCACCTTTAGCAAAATCCTTAGATTTTCTCTTTAGAAATTCAATTTTAGCTAAGTGTTCATTTTTATTTCTTTAAATGTTGGAAAATATTAAATATCCAATATATTAAATTCGATTTTTCCAACCTTCTCATGGCGAAATTTCATTTACTCATGGATTTTCTCTTTTTCTGGCGTACTTCATTTACTTCCATGAATTTTCTTCCAAGTCCTCTGTGGCAAATTTTATTTTTGTCTACGACATGTTATTTTCCTAAGTGTCGGAATAAATTATCCAAAGTATTAACTTTTAATTTATTCCAACCCGTTCAATTTTGGCCAGTTTAATTTACCCATGGCTAAGTATTTACTTAATTTATGTCATTTTGATCATTTCCCTTTAGCCAGGGTGGACTTCCAAACTTCTTTGCCATTCACGTTTTCTTCATGCCTTTGAAACTTTCGTCATGCTACTTGACCATCTCCCCTAGGTGAACTTCATCAGTACTTAGGCAAATTTCCTTTCTTTTGGCCTAGGGCGTACTTCACAACCTCTTTTCCATGGGTTTCTTCTTCATGGTGAACTTTCTCAGTGTTTTTCCTTATGTTCAAGAGGTGGGCGGACTTTGAGCTAAGCTTGCCATTTACTTATCTTGCCATGGTGGACTTGAGAAATATTTTTCCAAGGCATGGGCGGACTTTGTAAATTTCATGTCAAAACATGGTTTGGTTATTCTTCTCTAGACACTTCGCCATATCCATACTCATGAGATTTTCTTCCTTAGGTAACATTAATACTTAGCCATTTTTGCAAAATTTTCCCCCAAAGATAACATTATATAGGCAAGATGTTTATACTTAGCCAAATTTTGGATTTTCTTCCTTCTTCCAAGCTGGGGCAGACTTCACCAACTTCTTGCCATGGTAGGGCAGACTTCACCAATTTCTTTCCATTATCTCATCAAGGCCGAGGACGGACTTTCCAATAATCTTGCAATTTCCTTTTCCATGGTAGGGTGGACTTGCCATGATGTTTGCCATTTCCTTTTCCATGGCAAGGCGGACTTGCTAGTCTTTTTGCCATTTCCTTGGCGAACTTCCCAATGCCTTAGCCATTTTCTTCTTCATGGGTGAGCTTGAAGGTTGCCATCTCTCCAGACTGAGGCGAATTTTCTCCATGACTTGCATGCTTTTTGGTTGATTTTTCATTTATTTTCTCATTCTGGAGGTCTGATTTTCATGATTTTTCAATTGCCTTTTACTTGCTTTTTAGTTGATTTTCTGATTTTCACCTTGATTTTTCCAGATTTTTGCATGCCTTTTCCATGCTTTTCTTGATTTTTCGATTTTTGGGCTTGATTTTTCGTTTTTTTGGCATGATTTTCCCTCTGGTGGCCTGATTTTGATTCTAAAAATGGAAATGTTGACTCCTTGATTGGGGTTGACTTTCTAAAAATAGAAAAAGCAAAATCCCTAAAAAATAGGGATCCCAGATTGGTCCAAAAATGCCAAAAATGAATAAAAGCAAAAAAGCAAAAATTCCTAAAAAATAGGAAGTGTCAGAATTGACTCAAAGCACAGGCGGTACTCGTCTTTCGGACCTTCTGAGCACTTCCATGACGTTTAGGCACTGATTTGGGCTTGAATTGTCCAGTTGGCTCGGGTGTTTACTCAAAACTCTGTCTTGAAACTCTCAAAACAATGACCATATGAAATTGTTGCATGAAGGCAAAACCCTAAAAAGAAACAAATTACTGGGGGTCCCCATTTGCAATGGGGCGATGTGTGGAAAGGTCACAATAGGTCCCATCCTTCTTCTTGACCAACACCACCGAAGAAGCAAACAAACTCTTGCTCGACCTTATATGCCCCATCTCCAACAATTCCTTGATAGACTTCTCAATCTCATCCTTGAGCTGCTTAAGATGTCTATAAGGAGTAGTGATAATTGGCTTAGCACCCTCCTCTAGCTCAATTACATGCTCAATGCCTCTATTAGGGGGCCTCCTTGGAGGTATGCTGCTGAAAACTGTGCTTTGCTTGGATAGCAAAGCTTGAATATTTGGATGATAGCTTCTTTTTTCCTCCTCAGTGACTATGGGCATGATTACATACTCTACTGCCCACTTCACTTGATCATGTCTAATTAACCTCTCCATGCATTTAAAAGACACAACTAGGGGCCCACCATTTGATATTCCCCTCAAGACCACATTTTTCCCTTTTGATTTAAATTTCAGCTCCATGGTTTGAAAATTAAGAGTGATTTCACCTAAAGATCACAGCCATTGTATTCCCAACACAACATCCGTGTCGCCAATGCTAACCACATAGAAGTCATCCTCGACTTTGTAGTTGCCCAATTGGAGACTCATCTGGGGAATCATCTGAGTACATGTGATGGTGAATCCATTTGCTACCATCACCCTGAAACCATCCACATCCTTTGTCTTGAGCCCTCTGCGTGCTACCACTCCATCAATAAAGTTATGAGTAGCACCGGTATCAATCAATGCCACAACACACTGCCCACTCAAGAGTCCACGAATTCTGAGAGAATCATTTTTCTTAAAGTTGGAGAGTTGGGCAAGTGTTCCTTCTCCTTCCTTATCCTCTTCCATCTCATCTGATGAGTTCTCTTCCTCCTTTCCATCAGAATCAGTCTGCTGGTGTGAATTTTCAGTCACTGATTCATCCCCTGAATAGCCTTCTTTTTGATTTGCTTTACTCTTAATTGCATGAAATGTCCCACCCCAAGTGGACACTTGCAAACTAAAATTTCTGCCTTGTTTGAATGTTTGATTTTCAAAATATTTGGGTTTTGATTTTCAAATGTTAATATATTGCTAGGAATAACAAATAACATATGCAAATACCAAATGAAGAATATGACAAACTGATGCAATGAAAGCCAACTGCTGTAGCAAGCTCTTTTTATAAAAATTATCAAGTCAGATTTACATCAACTTGCAAATACACATATTCATTTCAGTTCTTTATACAATGCTTGAGATACCATTAAATATCATACCCGGGAAGTTGTAGATAAATTTTGGAATTTCTGATACAATTAATCAGCAACTGGCAAACTCCTGTAATGGACGTCCCTCTTATATCAGCAGACTCTCCACCAGATTATCATCTCTGATTTACAGCCAAAGGTCAAACGCCCTAAATGGAAGTGGAAAGAGCCTCATAACAAAGGCATTTTCAGCAAAGAGCAACACGCTTAGCAATACAAAGGCAGTATGGCCTTGTAACAGCAATCTGTACGGCCCAGCAAGACTTATGGTACGGCCAATAAACAATGTAACAGCATTAAATGAGTCACAGCTGATATATCCTCTGTTCACAAACAAAATATTCGTCAAACCCTTGTGTATTCTGAAGATAATCACTACAGGTATGCACAATATGACTCCCACATGCCAATGTAGAGGCCTCACACCAGCAATAAAGATATTCAATAATAATTGTTTTCAATAACTTCTGAACTGCTCTAAATGTCCTCTGATAATGTTGATAAAACAACTCCAATCAAGCACAATGTGACTTCTGAGATAAAGCTACCGATCAACAAACCTTAGATGATCTTTCACACCCTCAGAAAGCTCGAATCAAAGAGAAGCTACGCTCTCCAAGTTCACTTGCAGCTGAAAACCCTAAGTTTCACCTCTAAAGCAAAGCACAAAGCCAAGTTGAGAGAAAACGATCAATGATTAATGAATTTCATTTGCTTTTTGATGCCTTATATACCCCTCATTAAAAGGCATGACCTCCAAGGCATATTCCCATCATTAAATATATTATATCTTATTTGCTTTTGTTGACTTTTATAAATTTCTCAAATAGGCGCCCAAGTCAAGTCAATTTATTATTTGACTTAAATGCACTTTTTATAATTGACTTTATAACATTATGTTGGCATTTAGATTCGCACCTCTGGAATGCGTATTTGAAACGGACAGCTATGCAGGTCAACTGCTCTTCAAATTAGGAGGAAGCTCCCTCTTGCTGATGGTGTTGAAGAAAGT
>VDFB02084721.1:0-12239 GCA_007258455.2 Sequoia sempervirens
CTCTATTCTGGAGACTTTATGTATGAATATGGGTGTGTCAGAACTTTAAATCAGAATTATAGAATTTATGCCTTTACAATTTCATTTGACATATTAGTCTGCCAAGTGTCAAAAAACCAACCCAACAGAATCAACAACCAACAACCAATAAAGTTTTTCAACTACCACTATATTGAGCACTTCCCATAGAGTTGTTGACAATTTTCTCTATTCCAAAGAATTTATGTGCATATTTGGTTATGTCAAAACTTTGACTTGGAATGTAAATCAATTTAAAGTTATAAATTCACCAAGTAACTTAATCATTATCATTTAGCATTTGATATTTTCACCACCAACATTATGATTTTTAAAAAATTTATGAGAACATTTACTAGAAAATTAATTTTATCATTTGTCTTCTTTCATAGTTAAACTAGATATGATGAAGGCTTATGATAGAGTAGACTGGGAATTTCTGATTAAAGTGCTAGACAAGTTTGGATTCTCAAAGAAATGGTACAAATGGATCTTTTCATGTCTTTCAGGTGCGCATTTCTCAGTTATAGTAATGGTTCTCCATGTGGTTTCTTTCAAGAAAATCAAGGGGTGAGGCAAGGGGACCCATTGTCACCCTTCCTATTCATCATCATGGCAAAATATTTGAGTAGGGCAATAAAAGACAAACATTCCAAAGGATTATGGCAAGAAATTCTCATTCCTCAGACATATCTTTCAACTACCCACAACTTATTTGTAGATGACACTCTATTATATGGGAAGGCATCTATCTCAGAGGCAAAGAAAATAAAGGAAGTTTTGGATAAGTATTCATTGGTATCAGGGAAAAAGATAAATGCACAAAAGTAAAATGTATATGTATTTAACTCCAAAGTTGCATTAACAAGGAAAATCATCAGAATTCTAGGATTTCAAGAGGCTGAATTACCCTATAAGTATTTAGGTATTCCTTTTTTTATGGGGTCTAATAAACTATCTTATTGGGTTAAAATCATTGATAGAATTAAAAAAAGGATTAGTGCTTGGAAAGCTAGATGGTTATCATTTTTCAGGAAGAATTCTCCTCATAAAATCAGTCCTTTCAGCAATACCTAATTACTTCATCTCAGTAAATTAAGGGCTCCAAACTTAGTAGTTGACCAAATTCAAAAGATCATAAGAGGCTTTTTGTGGAAAGGGAACATGAATGATGCTAAAAAAATTCCACTTGTATCCTTGGATAGTATGGTCTCAGAAAAACATAAAGGAGGAGTAGGGTTACATGACTTACCTAAACACAATCAACCCTTTGGGGGAAATTAATATGGAAAATGTATGCTAAGCTAGAATGCAAATGGTGTTCTTTAATGAGAGCTAAATATTTGGATAGCCAAGATCCTAAAAGAATTTTTACAGTTTCTAATCCACCTGAAGGATTGGCTATGTGGAACTTCATTCTTTCATGTAGGACAGTAGTAACATCATATATCTCTTGGGAGGTTAACAGAGGTGAAGAAATGAATTTTTGGACTGATTCTTGGAACTGCCACCCCCCATTGAGCAATAATCATGATCTACAGTCAACCATTCCAATTATATCTCAAACATGGGGAACAAAATTAATAGATTATATCATCTCTATTGAATCTTCATTAGGGAGAGTAACATGGAAATTTTTTTCCTCTCTTTAGATATCACAATAGAAAAAAGAGTTATTGTCAACCATTCTTCAAAATAGAGCAGTATTCATAATAGACAAACCTGATCGCATAATATGGGCACCGTCAAAAGATGGATCTTATTAAGTAAAACATGGATACAAAGAAATTCTCAACAAAAGGATTTCTATTCAATCTCAGAGAGAATTCTCCTTTCGCTGGAATAGTTCTATTCTCCTAAAAGCGGGTAGTTTTGCTTGGCTAGTAATGAGAAAGAGAGTGTTGACAAGTGATCGGCTAGCTAAATTAGGTATTGCAGAGCCATTCAAGTGTGTGTTGTGTGATCAAAATTTTGAAAATCATGATCATTTGCTTTTGCAACTCTCTTTTGCATAGTCTTGTTGGTTGTTTGTCTTGGGGAAAACGAATTATTCTATGCCCCTTCCTAATACAATTTGCCTAGGATCTTTTTTCTGCTTGGCCAGTGATCTACAAAACTTCATTTTTTGCATGCATCTTCCAGACTATTCCAACAATTGTAATATGGCCATTTGGTGGGAAAGAAACAAATGAATATTGAAAAAAAGGTCACATCTGTACATTCTATTCATGTTTTGATTGAAAAATCTATCTCAGAGATAGTCAATTCTTGGGTTCAAAACCATAAAAATGTTGGATCATTGTTTTCAAATTGAGATAATTTCATTCTACAAAGTTGGAAACATATAACTCTTCCCTTTAAGGGAATTTTGAAACAACCTCAACATACAAAGATAGATAGGATTTCAATTAAATGGTCACCTCCATCTCAAGGTTTCTCAAAATTGAACTTCAATGGGGAATCCAAGGGTAACCCTGGAGTTTCAGGAGTAGGCTTCTACATCAGAGATGAAAAAGGATTTCTCAAGGTAGCCGGATCAATATCTTTACCTCCTAGGATGAATAATATGGTAGAATCACTATCTCTTATTTATGGGTTGCTCTTGCCAAAGCAATTGCAAATCAAAGTAATACACATTGAAGGTGACTCACTAATAATAGTAAATGCTTGTAAAGAGAGATCATGTTTTAATTGGGCCTTAAGATACATTTTGCAGATTGTCTGGAAACTTGTAGATGAATTTGTATATGTTCAAATTTCCCATATCTACAGAGAAGGTAATGTTTTAGCAGATTGCCTTGCTAATCTAGGATGTGATAAAAATAAGTTTTTTTATATTCATGATAGTAATAGCAACAATGAATACACTAGTATTCAGGAGCTAATAGATTTAAGAAATGTAATTGGAGCTGATTACTCTCCATTATGAGTATCTCATTTGTTCTAAGGTTATGTAGTCAGCCACTTAATTTAAATTGGTGTTGACATCATCAGATCCTCCGTGGACAATTCATAGTGAAATTGGTTTACAACATATTTTATAAAGCATACTTAATAATGATGGCTTTTCATTCTTCATGGGTATTCACACTAGTCTTAAAGGACAGTACAATACCACCTGATGATGTTGGCATCAATCTAAATATTCAACTTGGGTCACATCGCTTCATTGCTCTAAGTCTCTTCAAGATGGTGGCAGCATATGGGTATAGTTTATTTATGATTTATTATGCAGACATTGCCACTAAGCATTTCGGCTCTCATTTTGCACATATGAACATTTAAGGGAGCACTATTTTCTATGTACTTAGCTCCCCATACCTTTGTTCATAATAATAGCATAATTTTTAAAGCTAGAAATCGGATTTAAAAGGGGTGGTTTCCACATTATTCCTTGCAATATAATAGCTTACATAGTAGTAGTTTGGTAGTGCATGCATTTGTTTTAAACTAGCATTGGTTGTAATTTATTGTTGAAGCAATAGTGAGATGGCACTCCGCCCTTGGAACTACAGAGTTTATTTGCCAGTTAAGCTGTGGGAAAATCCCATTGAAGAATATATCACACAAGAGGTGTTGAATTCAATGATTAGCATTGATTGTGCAAGGGTTGAGGAATGTATTCAAATTATCCTAGATATTGAAGTTACTAGTTCCCGAGCTCGACGCCTCCTCTTCCCCTCTCAGGTGATTTCTATATTTCTCTCCAATGCTTTGGACTTAATTCAATCCCTGAATGAAATTGAGGAACTGGCTAGGAAATATATTAAGTTTCAATTCCAGATAGATAATGTCGTTCTTCTAGCTGTTCAACAGTATAACTTCTATAGTGGAGAAGGGTTTTATTGGTGGTCATTTTCCTAGAAAATTAGTGCAAAAATGTTAGGGTTTTGAGGAGATTTTTGATGCCATTCGGCTTCCTTTTCAGTATAGAAACAAGAACATACTGTTGTGATCCCTCAGAAAAAGAAAGAGTGTGTGCACGCTAATGGAATTGGAGATTAAGGACAAGTTTGATGCTCTGTCTTTTCTCCGAGCATATACTCTGCATCTTGCTAATCAAATATTGCAACTAGACTTGCAATTGCGGGTAAACTCTCTAGCTCGACTATCAAACCATAGCCAAAATGTTCAGGATCAGGATCAAATTGTAAATCTCCCTCAAATGTCTTCCATTGTGGTAAGAGTATCATCTTGTTTGTCGTCATGCATGGAGCTTCAGGGTTTTCCAAACATTGGATGAAGGGCCTTTGAAATAATTTCTCTGGAAACAGAAGGGATGGATGAAAATTCGACAAATGGAAAAGCATAATAATTTTGTAGTGGGTTTTTTGCATATAGGGTTTTTTTGAATTTTATAATGAGTCTTCAATCTTGTATGGGGGTTTAAATGTATTAAAAAATGATCTTTGTAAGGGTTGGGTAAATAAACATTTTGAGTCGATTTATAGATAGTATTGTTTATACAAGAACTTGGTCGCGGTTGTTATTCATTCCAGAAGTATTGTCATAGGTTTAGCTTAGGAAAATGCTGAATTTTGAATCATCAGCATTCTTTGTATAAACGATCTAATTGAATTTTGTAAGTATTTCATTTTTGCATGCTTGGAGCTATAACTGGAGGTTTACTTACTAGTTCTTTCCTGCTGGTATGCTCCCCAAAACCAGTTTTTGTAATGCTTTAACTTAATATTTAATAATATATTATAGTGCCTTGCGACTTTCGCCAAAAAAAAAAATAAAATCGCAACAACATTATATTGTTTGATTTAATACAAGTATAATTCAACATGATTGTTTACAAATTTATAGTGATATAAAAAAATTGTTAGTAAAATTATTCTTTTCTAGAAAAGGAAAGATTCACTAATTGAAATAATATTTTATCTAAAAATAATAGAAGATCCACCATGATTTTTTCTTTTTCCAAGAAGTTTCTTAAATTTATCCCTAATTGGAAATCATTTAAATAATTTAAATAAAGATCAAAGGCAATTTAGTGAAAAAACATTTTAACCTTCCAGCATCTTGTATTTACATATTCCTTTTACATACAACCATGTCATCATTGAATACCTTTTATGCATCATCCCATTGAATGGTTTCTAGCTTTGTTTTTGGAATGTGATGTTAAAGTTATGTCTAATCGAATATTCTAACATGTCTACCTAAATACTTCTACAATCACTACTCTATTCTTAGGGTCATAGTGCTTAGTGTATTCCATTTCTATTTATAGACATTATAGTGAATTAGGATAGCTTGTAGCTTTATCTAGTCAATTCTTCACTACCTTTATTATTCTACCAGTTGCATTTACACTAGTAATACTTTATCTAAAATATACTAATTTGATGTGTCCCTAATCTATCTAAAATATCCCCCCATCTTTAGGAAATCTTGGACTTCGGAGTGACTCCTTTGAATTTGTACTTTAGTGTGTTAGCTTTGGATGTCATTGATAATTTATGCAATACAAAGTTGAATAATCATACACCATTTAGTCCATTTAACTTTTAGAAGTCATGGTTTGATAATTTAACACGTTAACCTTTTCCATTTTTTAGAAATTTGCTTTGGAAGTGCAATTTAATTATATTATATCATAATTGGAGATGAAATTTAGTTGAGTGTCAAAATTTTGCAAGTGAAGTTAAAAGATTTTTATTTTGAAATTTAATTAAATTTAATCTTCATAAAGTTGTGGGTTTTTAATTTTGAAGTGAAAATAAATTGCTAATCAAAATTTCACAAAGTTGGTTTTGGAAATTTTATGTTGATGTGTAATTAGATGTTGAAAATGTTCACTTTGGTCCTCTAGTTCTACATCAAAGTTGTACACACCTAACAAACCATGTTCAAATGAGGATTAAAATATTACGTAGGAAGTTGTGGGAATTTGATAATAAGTGAAATTTCAAGTGATCAGGGTTTACATTCAATTATGAGTTGATTTTTTTTTTAAGTTCACAAGTTTTAGTCTTAACTAAAATATTGTAGAGGTGGAATGGAGAAAAGAAACAAGATGAAGATTTCTAGAAAATATTCAAATTTATCTATGCTAATATTTAACTCATGTATTCATATAGGGGTGAAAATAGAAATTATAAGGGTTTATATGCGCTTTAATTATATATAGAGAAAGAGATAAAAAATTAGAAGATCTTTCATTAAAGAGGAGAACAAGGTCTCTAAGCATCAATTTGAATATGGTTGATGGACTATACACATGTATGATCCTAATAAACATAATCATTAGAATCATTTTGAAAAGCTATGATAACTATAAAAGTAGAAATATAAATCTTGATAACACCCATCTATATAAAGCTATCCCAAAAGATATCATTATTAAATAGAGGATGTTCAGTCGTTGCAAAAAAAAATAAAAGAACCTAAAATGAAAAAAATTATAAAAAATCACAATCAAAATATTACTAAATTAATCTTCACTCAATCAAAGGACCCCCAACCAGATATATGGTGGCACTTTATCCCTAGTACATTTACAATTTTCATGCATATAAGAAATTTAGGGGTGGCCTTGAATTTATTCTTTACGTTTGACACAAAACTCACAAAAGCTCAAGAAGCATGTACTATAGTTTTCAAGAAAAATTAGAACAAACTATGAACACCAATGTGAAGTATGAAAAGATATATCTTTAAAAAATGGTACGTAAAAAGGAGTCCATATGAGAAATAATGGAAATCAATAATTTCCTAAAATAAGAATTACTTATGAAGCCTATAAAATTATAATTTATTGATACTAGGTTAGAAAATCTAAAAATAATCTCACCAATATGCAGGCATCGAAAAAAAATAGGATAAATTAATGATATCAATCTTAGTCAAGATGAACGTGTACAAATCCTTAAAATGTTGAATTCCTAAAATAACCCTATGGTCTCCCAAGGATGATGATAATGTGAATAGTCACATGATCATATGGATTTTAATAAGAAATAGATGATTGAACACTAACTAGGTCAATATATGATGATATGAAATTGTACAAACAAATGATATCAGTAGTGACACAAAAAAAAGTATAGATCTTACCTATATGGTAGTGTAATCAAACATATGTTATGTTCTAGCTATCCCTAAATATGTAGTATGTTCTCGCACAATGTAAAAGGTGATTTTTCTTCTATACATTCATTGTGTAATATATTCCCTAAAATATTCCTTACTAGCATGGATGACTACTACCTTAGTGCAATGTGATTTGTTCTAGAGGGGTCAGATACACTGACATTTGGTACTATGGGGGTACCACATGGAAATAGCTATTTATTCTAGAAAATTGGTTAGCTTTATACCATGATTTTGAGATGTAATATAGAACTTATTGAGTTTCTAACAAGGTTGTCACACAATGGTGAAGCATTACTCAATTGATGTGTATAATAAGCACTAATTACACCTCAAGTAGAGGTAGTGACAAAGTGGTGGAGTATTAGTGCTATTACTTAAAAATTGGTCATTCTTACTATTTTGGGTTTGTATGGCATATAGGAAAAATTCTAGGATCCCAAGAAAATTTGTTTGATTTGGGTGAAATGACATTAAATACTAGAGTTTCTTAGGGCTTTGGATACAATGGTAGGGTTAAATTTTACATAAAGTGCTCTAAAATCATTGTTACCTATAGGAAAATATACATAAATTCCAACTTGAAACCCTTGTTTCTTTGTTTCTTGGTGCCTAATTTAGATGAAGTAAAATGAAAAAAACTTTCGTTAATCCTATGGACACAATGCTAAGCTTATATTTTCTCCACCATTATTTAGATTTACTTACCAAACAAGGTCTCTCTTGAAATCCTCAAAAACTGCAACAATGAAGATGAATGAACCTTTCAACATCAAGGCTTTGGTATCATGTATGTTTTTTTAGATCTAACACAAAATATTCTTTGAAACCATGTAATATATTAGTATCCAATCTACCCAAAACCCAAGTGTAAACAACCAACTCAAATAATTAGGTTTCTCAAAGCAACACAAATAACACAATAGGAATTCCATTTAACAAGAAGATTTGATGTGCAACTCTACAAGTGAATTTGAGTTGTCTCATTCAAATACTATGTGCCTCTAATGTTGTGTTTCATATAATCCAAATGGTTGCATTGATAGATAATACAACTTAGTGTTTAGGGGGAGGAAAGAAAAATACCCAAACAGACAAGTGTATCATCAAGCACCAATAATATATGATGCATCTAAGTATTAAATAAAATTCTACCTAAGCATGACTCTGTCTCAGTGTTCCATGGGGTTTCGGAGATAGGGATAGGAGGACAACAAGGGACACATTTTGGGGATGTGGGGATAGGGGGTGGGGGGCGCGGTAGGGTGCTGAAATACATATAGTACTTGAAAAAATAGTTATAAAAAGATGTATAAGTATAAGAATTATACATCTTGGGAGACAACTAGGTTATACATCTCGGAGACAATTAGGAGTGCCTAGACATCTTGAGGACTCCCCAACATCCTCAAAGTCCTAGTGGCATCTTAGAGATAGCGACAGTGGGGTGAAATTTGGTGGGAGGGCGTCCCTCCAAGTCCCCAAGTCTCTGAGACATCCCTGTCTAGAAAACGTAGGGTATTTTAGGGGGGACACGTCCCCATGAAACACTACTCTGTCTAAGCTTAACCTATGGTATAACATATGCATGTTAATTTACATACTAAATGCATAAATGCATACATGCATGAACACACCAACATTAGGAACCTCTAACTACTCATCCCTAAATGTTTAAACAACTAGGCCACTCAAGATATAAGCACGGGTTCAATGAAAATCTACTGCTCATATCTAGATACCAGCAAAAATCCAATACTTATGTCTATGTTTAAAGTTTTAATTTTTGACTTTTGGTGACCATTTATCAACCTCCATTTAGATACACCCTTTGAAATAATGTTTCTGATGTAACAAGAGCCGCAGCAGCAGTAGTTCCCGCCAAGTGCTCCATTTAGATACCCCTTTGAAATAATAATTTCTATTGTAACAAGAGCGGAGTAGCGTGGTTCCTACTAAGTCCGCAAGGAAGTTTTGAGAAAGTGGATTAAAATACCTCCTTAGAAAATAAACATTAAATCAGTTTATAGTGTCTACTGATTTCAGAGGTGGACAACATCAATCTAGTCCATTATCTGAAAAATTATAGAGTTCAGAGACTAACAAAATGAATAGAGTATGTCAGCACTCAATAAAATTATAAACTAGGGACTAGTGCAATATGCATAAATGAAATTCCATTCAAAGTTCAACAAAATATTCACATTAATATATAGTGACCAAGAAGCCTCTTTCTAATAAGTAAATATGATATTGTATTATATTAAACCAAAGCAGTTACGAAAAAAAATAGAGGACCATGTATCAGTGAGTGCTCCAGATTTGCTAGAGTATGTAGAGGTTGTAGCAAAATTTTAGTACAAATACTATTTTGTACAATTTGGTTACAACAATTAAAAACGAACCTAAAAATTGGTCTATGTCAAACCATTCATCATCACCGTCAGTTATACTCTTTGTCTCTACTTTTCTATAATGCTGACTGTCCAACACATCCAATACATAACTAGAATGATTGAGAGATCTGCATCAACTGATACATGGTCCTGTGTTGTAGCTGTAGTCCTGCCAAAAGATGCAAGCACAAATTTGTAAAATACAAATCTAGAAATACATTGTTGATGCACGAAGGCAAAGATATAGTTGCCAATATTTTTCCTCCCGTTTGGATTAATCTAACCTGTCTCCACAATTTCTTTTCTCTTTGTAAGGTTTAATGAGAACCCTAGCACCACAAACATAGTGAGGATTTCCTTTGGCTAAGACTACTTTCACTCTCTAGGGGTAAACATATGTTACGAATCCAAAAATCTATTTTATCTGGTATGGGATCCTCACATCCTGTATAGGTCCATAAATCCTGAGAACCAAAGCTCATGTTAGCATTTATTCATTTAATTTGGTTTTAAACAAGATATTAATATGCAGAAACAATAAAGAATGGTCAAGAATGGCTAGTGAAACTCAAATAAGTAACACAATGAAATAATTGAGTGCATCTCACCTAAAGTGAGTCAAAGCAGAACAAGAACCGAGAATTTGGTGGACAACTCCAAAACATAAATCCCACGGCAACAAATTCACAATACCCTAGAACCAAGCTATGCAACCGGTTAAGGAACCAAAATCAACTACAATTTATGAAAATAGAAAAGTTAGTGCTTTACTTGAAAGTACTAGTTAAACAACATTGAGGGCAGAAAAGCGACAAAATTGACAATTTAGAAGCAGCTTTATAATTCTGGTACAACTGAAGACCGAGGAGAAATTCGTGAGAAGCAAAATAATGAGCAAACAAAAACAAGGCCAATCCTTGGTCGAGTAATTAGAAACAATAATTTTAAATCTGGCTCCTTTGTCGTTTCCTGCACCCAACTCATTTTCGAATCCATAATAGAAGAAACCCTGTCGACCACATCTTTGGTCACGGGGAGACATTGAGAGGTATTGTACCCACACGTGTATTGTAAAATACATTGTACCGGTACTTTACAGAAATTTGTTAACTTCATCCCATCTGGACATGGTAAGACAACCATTTGAGAATCCAAACATGAGAGAAATATTCTGGATAAAAGGATGGCAAGGTTGTGATAGGGGCCCAATATCATATGATAGTTTGTCTTGCAATGTTCCGCCCAGCCTAACTTTGAGTGGAGCAAAAGCTGCACAAACACCATGATTTGACAATGGCTGAGACTGCTTTGTAAACAACATATGTCTACCTAGTTAAATCCAAAATGATAAAGAAATGTAAATCCCTCTCTTCCCCATGTCTTAAAAAGGCATCATTTTCTACAATGTACTGTTTGTGCAAATTCTCACAGCCACAAACACTATAGCAGATAATGTACAGATCTGTAATCCTTGTAATCCCAAAATGCAAGGAGGTGCAAGTGCATACATTATATGGCTTTTGCAAAACTTGTATTTTAAAGATCCTGAAAACAATAATACTTTCTTCTGTTCTCACTTACAAGTTTGGGAAAAATAATAATATTTCTGTGCTGGTCAGGTGTGTATAAGAATTTGTCAGAGAAGATATTGGATCCATCACACCTTAACAAAGAAGCTATAAAGTTTAGAAGAATGCAAGCCATTGTGCGCACATATGGTCCTTGGTCAAGTTGAAATAGGCATACTAGATATTGATAATTTGAAGAAAAGAGTAGAGAAGCTGTCAAACTGTAAAATATGTTTCCTAAATTGTGAAGCAAGCCTCACCTATTGACATGAACCCATTAATAGTGTCACCATACTCGTGCTGTACGTAAATTAGAAGGCAAGGCATTAGTCATTTATTTTCAAAGAGCTAGTAAACTTTTCTTTATGCAATTAAACCAAGCCCATCGATCTTTCACCTGCTTATTTTCATGTCATAGCTATAGTCACAGATTCACAGAAAGGAAAATACATGGCCATCAAAAATTGCCAGCTAACTTAGATCTTAACCTAACACTTCCATCAAAAATCGAAGACGAATATCCACCTGAAGAGCACCGTAGCCCCTGACATATCCACCGCCTACTAGGTTTGATGTATTAGGGTTTGAATTCAAACCCTGGTTCATGAAAGATGAACTGGCTTAAGGCAACATGGAACTACCAGGAATGTTGCTTGGGTTTGTTGTGCCTGACATTCCTTTATGGCTCACACCCTAATACACAGGGAAGCCCGTATTGGCAAAACCATCACCCAACTGCACAAAGAGCCAAACTGGTGATAAGATTGAGGCTCACGCAACTATGGAATGAAAATTTACCCCTATTGAATTGGACGAAACAGTAACGAAAATGCATAGAGTTTGCAGGAAGAGTATAACGTAACCCTACCACAACCGAATTTTTTACCTAGCCCTAAAGTTGCAGGTGTGCATGTTTGCAAAATGTGGTAACAGAGACAAGGCACGTGGACTGCTTTCTACAATGTCACCGGCCTAACGAATGCAGAGATTTTCAGCCGTTTCTGACAATATGCAGGCGTCTTCCTCGGAACTCGTGCGGTCTCTTGTATAGGAATGCCCACAGAGCCTCTGTCAATTTGCAGACGGCCAATCAGAGAGTGCCAAAAAAATATTATTGAATATTTTGGATAAAAATTGTGCATCTTCTTGACCCAAC